>JAWRVF010000540.1:0-244005 GCA_036785485.1 Physcomitrellopsis africana
AAAAAAAAGTTGAGGAAATAACTTAGTTGGATCTTTTACAATGATATGTAGGGTGAGAACCTCCACAATTAGAGTATACAACTCTATTTTCAATCTAATATTGACCTACTCAATGTAGTTGTCTACAAATAGGACAAGGTGTTATATTACTTTTTTGGATTGAAGGAAAATTAGAACCTACTTGTTTCAATTGATGAGAAGGCTTATACAGTTGGAATTGATTTTTTTTCCTAAGTTGTTGTTGTAGGAATTGTAGGCAAAATTGTGCCATGTGGTTCACTTGTCTATAATTTGTATACCATAATCCAAAGGTATGAATTCTCAATTCATGATATCTAGGTTCTATAGTTGGAATTTGATTTTCGATAAGGCAAAACATTTGTTTACTAATGGCTTTCATAGTATTTATCACCTCATTTTTGAACATCTTATTGACTTGCCGTATTTCACTTTTGAATTCTTCTAATCTATTATCATAAAAGATTTTAGGTTGAGCTTGATCATGTAGAAGTTGTATAACTAAAGGTGTTGGATTGCTAATTGGCAAAGGAAATGTAGAAGGTTGTGAGTAGCTTAAAGCTAGAGGTTGATAAAATTCTATAGGTTGATGTTGCAAAGATATAAAGGTGGGTATTGATTCTTATGTCCTTCTAAGCATACAATTATTTTCCTTATCAATAACCTCCACTTCCAAAGCAACTTGAATGGCTCTTTCTAAATCTTTAGGTCTCTTATTTAAAATATCCTGAATTGTAGAAGGCATGGCAAAACCTTGGATAAAGTAGTGCCTTATAGTGTCCTCATTTAACAAGTTACTAACATATTGAGTACATACTATCTGGAATTGCCTCACATAAGAGCTAATATCTTGTGAAGACCTTATCTAATGTTTGTCAAGGCTAAAAAGGCTTGTTGTTGGCCAATCACAGGCCTATATTGACGAAAGAATGCTGTTAGGAGTTGTTTCCATTTGGTGAATGCCCCCTCTATATGAGATTTATATCAAACATATGTGAAATCTATTAAGGTTGTTCGAAACTATATTAAATAATAACCATGATTGGTTACTAAAGTAGTGATAAGTACCTCTACAAACCTTTCTACGTGGGCTATTGGATCTTCATTGATAGATCCACTAAATCTTAGAAGATTAGGTAGAATTGATGCCCCTTGTAATCTTGAAAGTACTACAATTGGTAATCTCTTAGGTAACATCATTGGATTGATTTGGATATTGGTTTGGAAGTTGTGGTTTTCTTCATTGGCTACATTAGCCCTTGGAATTGGAATTAGTAAAGACTTTGCTTGAGGCTCTGAAGGCTATCTTCTTCTGTGCTCTATCATAATAGAAGCTTGTGACATCTTAATGCAAATTTCTTCTAATATGTGGATTTCTAAAACTATAGATTCAATATATATTTCGGATTGTAAAACATGTCCAAATCGCAAAACAAGGCCAGTAAAAGGATGAATTACCTTAGACTTAATCCTAGGTGGTATACAACTAAATATATAGTTTCTATATAACTCTTTTATAAAAAAAAGACCTAGTAGATGGTTTAAAGCAAAATAAATAGATTTTAAATTATTTTTATTTTTATTTTATAAATTAATATAAAATATTTTCTCTTCTTACCTATTTTTAAGGCACGTAATTTAATTATATACCAAGATGAAATCTTATGCCGATTTCAAATTAGTCGTATCATCCAATAATTAAACTTTTCTTACAAGTGATGTACAAGGTTTAATTAAATACTAAGTTAAGATCTCGTGCCAATCTTAATATGGCGGAATCAGCCGTTAGTTGGACTTAATTCACAATTTAGAGGTTGAAAAATAAGGTCAAGGGTAGTACAAGTAATTTAAAAAATTTAACATGTGGATACCACAAAAGTCAGATGGACTAGATAAAAGGCAACCTGTAGGATAACCTACAACAATTAACTATGCTTCATGGAGACCATCACTTCTCACAAGTATAGATTCAATGCCAAAAAGAAGTCATGCTGGCCATCAATCCGACTTAACTTCCTTACAAAACATCTAAAAATTGAAGCGTCTATTACAAATACAACCAGCTTCTCTAAACAAAAGTAGTAGATTGGAAAATTTCTTGGTACATATATTTGAATGTTTTAATATTCAATTACACTACAAGGTGATAAAATGGTTAAGATGTTACTTGTAGGACAACAAGTCGTGCTGTACTCTTTCCTAAATACTGTCATAATGTAATGTGATTATTAAGTAAAAGAGTGTAGAAATAGTATATTATAAAAGATCTTAGTTCAAAATATTGTAGCAAATTATCTTAGGAAAATAGATAATAGTAAAAAGGGAGTAAAATTAATGGAAGTTAATATTGCCCTTTTTACAAATGAGCTTCTATTTATTTTGTAGGACCATAAGTAAGACAAAATAAAATAGATTAAAAAATAAAATAATATAGGCATATATAGGAGGGAATTAGAATAGGTTTCAAAAAAATTTACCACAAAAATCTCAAAATAGATACCCAGAGAAGATCGGTTATGAGCCGGGATTAGAATCTAACCCTGAGATACAAAACTGCATGCCTACGACGGGTCAAGAGGCTTTTTGGAGATCAAAAGAAGAGATTAGAGAGCAGACAAGAGGATCTTTCTTTGAAAATTAGTTAGAAGTTATTTAAGTTAGTAATAACTTTGTAATGGCTTTGCAAAGTTAGAGGTGTTTCTTGGTGTCTCTGATTTTATGAAATATATTGGAGTTTATATTTTTGAGTATTTTGTTACATTGGTTATAGATCTTCAAGTGATATTTTGTAGATTGGTGTATACAATAGTGCTTATAGGATGCTGTAAATTTGAGCTGAATCTAATAATTTAATTGTATGTAATTGAGGTTTAAATAGATCAAGGACTCGAGAGTTAAGCTTTAAAGGTCAACTGGGATTTTTGAGATCTTGAGCAATTTGCCAATTGGAATTGGATTGAAATTTATGTGTGTGGATAATAGATTTATTTTTCTATACATATGAGAGATTTGAGACTGATTGAATGGTGAAAAGAAGAGAAAATAGTACTAGAAGATCAACATCAAGGTTGGAGAAGGAGGCCGGCCAATACCCGAGGAGTTTTTAGGATTTTTTTTCCATTTGATAAGTTTGATTTTGTTCAAATTTGTTGTGGTTGTTGTTGACTAAGAAGTTGAAAGGTATATGAAGTTTTAAGTAAGATCAATAGTCTAATTGACAGATATTGAGGTTCTAATTTTTTCTAGGATTGATTTGAATTGGTTAGGATTTGGTTTAGGATTTAGGGCTTGGTTAGGATTCGGTTAGGATTTAGGGCTTGGTTAGGATTTGGTTAGGATTTAGGGTTTAGGACTTGGTTAGGATTTGGTTAGAATTTAGGATTGGATTTAATTAGAATTTATTTTAAGATTTGTTAGGATTTAGTTAGGGTTTGTTTTAGGATTTGATAAGGTTTGACCAGGGTTGATTAGGATTTCTTTAGGATTTATTTTAGGATTTGTTAAGATTTGACCAAGATTGATTAGGATTGTTTTAGAATTTGTTAAAATTTGATCAAGGTTGATTAGGATTTGTTTTAGGATTTGTTAGGATTTGATCAGGGTTGATTAGGATTTTTTTAAGGTTTGTTGTAGGATTTGTTAAGATTTGACTAGGGTTGATTAGGATTTCTTTAGGATTTATTTTAGGATTTGTTAAGATTTGATCAGGGTTGATTAGAATTGTTTTAGAATTTGTTAGGATTTGTTAGGATTTGATTAAGATTTACTAGGATTTATTTAGGATTTGTTTTAGGATTTGCTAGGGTTTGACGAGGGTTGACTAGGATTTAATTAAAGATTGATTAAAGACTATTTAGGGATTGATTAGATAGATTAGGACTAGTTATAATTGCATATTTTTTTTTTTATCTTCCACAGCCAGGTACCCGGAGCATTCTCAAGCAAAGACTTCAGGACTTATAACATAATTTGGTGAACCCGACGTAAAAAGCTTGAGGTGGAAGGTTATTGGGATTTTTTTGATTTATTTGATTTAAGGAGAAGGAAGGCAAGAGAGTTGAAGGAGGAATTATGGATGGTGCATCAATTAGAGCTTCTAATACAATTGCAAGTGGAGCAATAAGTGGAGGTAGCAAAAAAAGACAAGGTATATATTTCGATCTTAACTTTGTAAGCATATTTGAAGCATTTGCTTTATTCATGCAACAACAACAAATAAAAGATCACAAGGAAGGTATTGCAAATAAGGCATTACAAGCAGTTGTGGACAAGATCGACCAGTTTGAAGGGAAGAATCTTACGAAATATTTAAGGAGTTATATTAAGAAAATAGAATTGAAGTGTGTTTTTGACAAGAAGATGGTTGAATTATTTGAACTAGTTGTTATACTAGACATAAGAAGCCATGTAAAATCCATTATAGGGCAATTTGGAGGTTCATGGAAAAAAATTTCTCAAGTATTAAAAGATGAGTATTTTTTTAAAGACAGCAATCAAGTTACAAAAAAGATATTTTTTGAATGGATTGAAAGGCCTAAAAAGGATCCTCAAGTGACAGAATTATTGAAAGAGTTTGAAAGACAATTTTCCCATCTATCAAAGAAAGAGAAGCTATTACTAGATTCAAGCAAAGTAGAGTTTTTTCTTCAAGCGGCTGATGGAGAGCTATAGGAGAAGTTGGAAATTTTACTTAAAGATAAAGAAGAAGAAGAAGAAGAAGAAGGACTGACATCCAATTAGAAGGAAGTGGAAGAAGTAGTCAGAGTACTTGCAAAAAGAAAAAGGAGAAAAGATAGGGTAGGTATTCAAAGACCATTACAAGCTTCTAAGGTAAAATTTCCTAGAAACCATCCTACTCCTATGATTCAACCTTCAATGGCAACATCAAAGAAAGAAGAAATGGGCATTGATGAAATCATATGTGAAATAAGAGATTTGCAAAAGAAAATTTGCAAAACTTGAAAAAAAGGGCCAATCATCAAAGATATCAACAAGACAAAAATTTGGACAAATGGATGGTATAGTACATAGGTGCATGCAGTGTAATAGCATGGATCATTCAAGAAGGGAGTGTCAAGATTTCACAGAGGCGCTACACAAAGGAATTATTTTTTTCAAAGATGGTATGATACATTTAAAGGAGAGTGGAGAAAAATTAGAAACAAACTTTGATAAAAGAAGAATGAAGGTACTTGTAAGAGAATCAATTAAAATCTCAAGCAATGAAGCATCAACATATTGGGTAGAAGCAAATTGAGGTAAGTGTTTAAGCATAAATCTTGAACTTCCAGGAGAATCTAGTTCTTTGTGGACAAGTGCAATGAATTATGCTGAAAGAAGAAAATTTACCAAAGATGATTTAAAACGTATTGGCAATGACATTTGACAAATTATTGGATGGAATGATCCAGTAGATAGATTATTGGTGTATGTTCATATTGCAAGGAGTCAATATGACACATTAATAGAAGAAAAAAAAAAGAGAGATGAGAATAATGAAGGGCCATCAAAAAGGACTACAAGAGAAAAAAAAGCACAACAACAAAAAAATCCTATGCATGAAGAAACAATAGAGAATATTCCTATAAAAAAAAGAGATTTTATAAAAGAAAAGAGAAAGGCCCTTGCTTATAAATTACAATCAGATATTGAGGCTGCTACCAATTTGAAGAAGGTATTGGAGGAGCGGATTTAAGTAGAAAGGTTGAGTTTACAATTGGTGAAATTTTAAGAATTGCAAAATGGAAGTTTTATGAAGTTATTATTGATATAATAAAAAGAAAATAAAAATCTATTGGTGATATTATAACATCAAATATATAAAATACAAAGGCAATGAAAAGCAATGAAGATGAAGAAATTGAAATGTAATTGATTGGAGATGTTTCACTACTCAAGTTTATAGATGAAGAAGATAATATTCAAGCTTCTGGTCATTATTCTTGAAGTCTTTGGGCTAGAGTTACAACAAAAATTTTAATAAAATTAAAAAAATTAGAAGAGCTGATTGTAGTACTAATTGATCATGGTTTTGAAATCAATTTGATATCAAAAGTGTTATATATAAAAAAAAAATAGCCAATTGATATTGAACATGGATGAATGATAAGATCAGTAAATAATTCAAAGAGAGAATTATATAGAGTTTGTCCAAATATAAAGATAATGATACGAGATGTCATTCATGAACAACATTTCTTTGTACAAGATATGTCTACATATCCAATTATATTGGGACAACCATTTATTACTACCACAAGAATGGAAACAAAGGTTATGGATGATGGTTCAGCCTATGCAAGAATAAGAAGCCAAGATGGAATGAAAGCAGTTCAATTTTTAACTGTTTGTGTTGATCATGAAAGAAATTGTGATAAGTTGAAAGATAAGCCATTATCAAATGAGAACTTTGAAGACCTTGAGGGTTTTTATCGCACACCATTGTAAAGCGGAATTGCAATGGGTTAGAAGAAGACATGCTTCCGCTAAATTTAACAAAGATGATATTACCTATTGGACTTATTGGATTAAAATAAGATGGTATATTATCTTTTAAAACTATTGAAAGGATGAAAAGAATACATAAACGTTATGATAAAAATATAAAAAAAACTTTGAAAGAAAATGGAGAATTGATTAAAGATGAATTTATATCAGGAGCATTTGAAGAAGTTGGATTTGCGGATACTATGGAAGAATTAAATTATTTATTACAATGTAGATTACAAGGAGATAATAAAGTTATCAATGTATGTTCTAAAGAATTTTATGATGAAATTCAAAACTTTATGAAAAATTTAAGTCGCCAAGAGGTACATGTTGAAACTAAGTATAAATCAGTGGCAAAAAAGGTTAAATCAGTGGCTTTGCCATTACCATCAGATTGTGAAGAAAAGATGAGAGGATCATTTACACAACCAAATTTGAGAGATTCTAGGAAGATAGCGCATAAATTTATGGATGCTATATTAGATGGATTAAAAGTTAGATATGAAGGATTTTTGACAAAATGTGAAGAAAAATCCTTTAGAAATATGCTTTCACGACATGGAAAGGCTTTTGTATTTAAAGCATATGAAATTAGATGTGTTGATCCAAATATTATAGCACTTAGGGTTATTTTTATTGTTCCTTATGAATCATAGAATTAACGACTAATTCTAGTACCAAGAGCACATTTATCCAAGTTGATAAACTTATTCAATGAAAAGATTGAAATGGAGATTTTAGAACTATCTATAGCACCTTATTCAAATCGATGGTTTATAGTACCAAAGAAAAATAGAACAATGAAGTTTATACAAGACATACAACCTATAAATAAAATAATTATTAAAAATATGGATTCAAGTCTAATTGTAGATGAATTTGCATAAATATTTGTTGGAAGAGCAATCGGTTCGATGGGTGATCTTTATTCAAGATATGATCAATTTGAATTGGCATTATATAGTAGAGATTTAACTAATATGAAGACTCAATTGGGTTTGATAAGAATGTGTACATTGTCTCAAGGGGCTACTAATTTAGTAGCTCATATGATGAATGGAATGAACAAAGTATTGAAGGAATTTATACCAAAAAAGATTATGCCATTCTTAGATGATGTTCCAATTAAAAGATGTGCATAAGAAGAAAAAGATGAGACATTAGATCAAAAAGGTTGTAGAAGATTTGTTGCAAATCATATTATGGATTATGAAAAGATTTTATTACGGTTGGAAGAGGTACACTTCACCTTATTAGATACAAAATCTATATTTAGAATAAATGAAATACTGGTTGTTGGACACATGTGTGGATCATATGGACATAAGCTGAGTATTGAAAAGGTTGATATTATTAAAAAGATGAAAGAATGTACAAACACTAGGGAAGTCAAAAGATTTTTAGGAGCGTGTATTTTTTATCATATATAGATATCTCATTTTGCACATGTGGCAGATCTATTATATAAGTTGCTAAGAAAGAATAAAAGGTTTCAATGGAAAGAAGAATAAAGAAAAGCTATAGAAAAATTGAAAGAACTTCTTTCTTCACCTCCAACTTTGAAAAAAGTGAATTATGAATGTGAAAGACCAATAATATTAACAATTGATGCAAGTCCAATTGGAATAGATTGGGCACTTGGACAAGACGATGAACAAAGGAATAGATATGTAGTACGGTTTGGAACAAAGGTTTTGAATATTATCTTTATTAGGCATGATTATAAGTTGTTCAACTGCTAATATTGCTATGTTAAGGTGGATAGCATATATCAAAACTTTGAATCCAGAGTTTAAACACATTGTAGGGAGAGATAATTCAATTGCAGATATGTTATCAAGGGCAAGGTATTATGATGAAGAAAAAATGATTGATATGGAAGATGATGTGGATGCAAATTTTTATACTAATACATTATCAAAAGAAGAAGATGCATGTTTGACTGTACTATTGGAATTATTTTTAAGAAACTTATATGAAGGTGAATGAGAAGATATTGCAAAGTATCTAAATACATTAAAGCGACAAGAAGATTAAACAGATGAAAAATTTAAGAAAATTCGTAAGAAAGCCTATGGATATTTTTTATATGATGGATATTTACAGAAGCATCCAAAGAGAAGAGGAGAAGTACCATAATGAGTGATATGTGATTTAGAAGCTTAACAAAAGATTATCAAGGAATTTCATGAAAGCTTGTGGGTAGGACATAGAGGAATATGGACAACTTTTACTAAATTGAAGGAAAAATATTAGTGGAAAAGTATATATAAAGATGTGGTTGATTTTATAAGATCATGCGAAATTTATCAATTTTATTCTAATATTTGACATCAAGATGAATTACATCCAACTTATCCTCTAGCACTATATTATAAGTAGGTAGTGGATTTAGTGGCAATGCTTATGGGACTTGGATAAATGAAATATTTGGTACTTCCACATGAAGATTTATCAAATATGGTTGAAGGATGAGTATTAAGAACAAAGAATATTGAAAGTATACGTTGATTTCTCTTAGAAAATATTATTTATCACTATGATTGTATAGGAAAAATCACAGCAGATAGAGGTAAATTGGATACAAAAAAAGCAAGAGAACTTTTTGGTAGAATGGGAATCAAACTTTCTTTGACAACAGCATATAATCCAAAAGGTAATGGAAAGAGTGAGCATGGACATTCATCTATTATTAAGGCGTTAATAAAAGCATGTAATAGCAAAGTACATCAATGGCCAAAGCTACTACCATTTGCATTATGGACAGATGATAAAACTTATAGCATAGTGACTGGTTATATGCCTTCTGAATTAATGTATGGACAAAAGCCAATTATACCAATAGAAGAAACAGTGCCTATATGGAGAATATTACCTTGGAAGGATGATCTAAACAGAGAGGAGCTTTTAGCATTACAGATTCAACATTTGGAAAGAAGGCTTGAAGACATTGAAGTAGTAGTATGAAGATTGAAAGAAGCAAGGGAAAAGAATAAAGAAAGATTTGATAAAACACATCGACTACGACCTAAGAAAATAGAAGAAAGTGATTGGATATTAGTCTATGACAATAGTTTAGACAACTAATATAATACATTACAAAAAAAATTTAAGCGTTCATTTGGACCATATGTTGTAATAGAAGTTTATTACAATGGAACATATTTGTTATGGAAACTTGATGGAATACAATTAAAGACACCTATAGCAAGCAAGCAAGTCAAGTTATTTAGACAAAGAGGAATATATATATATATATATATATATATATATATATATATATATATATTTTAATGAAGAACAAAATCTATTGAGGGATATTCAAACAAAAAAGGAGGAAAAAATTGAAAATCAAGAATTTGACTAAGATGAAGAATATTTTATATCAATACAATAACAAACTTGGCGCATGCCAGAGGATGCACAAGTTTAGGGGGGATGGATGTTGTGATGTAAGATGACTATTAAGTAAAAGAATGTGAAAATAGTATATCATAGAAGATCTTAGTTCAAAATATTGTAGCAAATTATCTTAGGAAAATAGATAATATTAAAAAGGGAATAAAACTAATGGCTGTTAATGCTACTCTTTTTATAAATGAGCTTCTATTTATTTTGTAAAACCATAAGTAAGGCAAAACAAAGTAGATTGGGAAATAAAATAATATAGGCATATATAAGAAAGAGTTAAGAATAGGTTTCAAAAAAACTTACCACAAAAATCTCAAAATAGATACCCAGTTTTGTATTATATGTTGTCTTGTTCGGAAATGCACCAGACACCTAGTTATAGAAGGTAAAGTAATGTTTGCAAATAATCAAGAAATCCTAATAGATTTCACCCATATATGAGGTATATAATTCAAAATTCAATTCAAAAGTGTTTAAAAACACTCCTCTTAGTAACATCAACCATACATATATCCCAATTATCTTGTTTCTTTTATAATTAAGCAATTTTTGTTTTTGTTTGTAAGCCCTAATTCTAATCAATGAGCTTTGATAAGCTATAATTTTTAATTTAACTATCTATTTAGTGTGAAATTTTTCACACAAATGCAAGTACAAGCCTTTTACATGCTTAGAAAAATTTAGCTCAATTCAACTTACAAATTGCAAGAAAATGTCCAAAAACCACACTGATGACACTCGGCCGCCAACTTGAAGATTGATGAAGAAACTCCGGTGGTGATTTTTCCTTCTTCTACCTTTAACTTCAGCTCAAACTTGGTATGTAGCTTAATCTCTAAGTCTTCTATCACTATGCCAAAATATATGTTGATCCAATTTGTAGATCTTTAGTTATCACAAAAACCCTATCCAATCCTAAGCTGCCAACTTCTGACAACTCTTTGTATCAAAATCCAAATATCTCCTGATTGCATTGTTAGATTAATACAAAAATTTGTATACACTTAGCACACCCAACAGTCCAAACAATATTAAATTTTGAAATATAGATGCTATACAGATTGCACAAATCACTCAAGAATGCAAGCTATCATTGTCTTATATAAAACCCAAAACACCAATACAAACCTTGACTTTGAACAATGATTGCAAAGTCATCCAAAATCCTATCGCAACAAGCTTAATGCCATTGGAATAAGCTTCAAGCTAGCTATCCAATCTATAAATGCGATCTGAAAAAGCCCTTGTACTTTGCCCTAGGCGGCCATTTTTGTGGCCAGAGGTCTGATTTCGACCCTGTCCTACAAACGGCCAACCCTCGGGTATCAATCCAACCTATCCTAGGGATTTTATAGCCTAATCCTACCCTCAACTTAATCCTAGTATCAATCATGCTAGTAATTTATCCTTTTTATCATATTTTTATTACTTTATGGCCTTTCTAAGGTAGTAAAAGAATTACTACAACCTAGAAGGTAAAATTACTAACTAATTCTTATCTTCTAGCTATTAAGTGAAGAAAATAAACTAAGAGGCTTTCATAAAAATCTTATTAAAATATGTGGAATTCTTATTGAACTAAGATAATACAGTATTAATTAAAAAAAAAAAATTAATCATATTTTCACCATATAATCATGTCACAATACGACACTGGAGAAGATCGGTTATGAGCTAGGATCAGAATCTGACCCTGAGATACAAAATCGCATGCCTACAACGGGTCAAGGGGCTTTTTGGAGACCAAAAGAAGAGATTAGAGAGCAGACAAGAGGATCTTTCATTGAGAGTTAGCTAAAAGTTATTTGAGTTGGTAATAACTTTATAATGGCTTTGCAAAGTTAGGGGTGTTTTTTAGTGACTCTGATTTTGTGAAATATATTAGAGTTTATATTTTTGAGCATTCTGTTAGATTGGTTATAGATCTTTAAGTGATATTTTGTAGATTGGTCATATAATAGTGCTTGAAGGGTGCTATAAATTTGAGCTGAATCTAACAATTTAATTGTATGTAATTGAGGTTTAAATAGATCAAGGTCTCAAGAATTAAGCCTTGAAGGTCAACTGGGATTTTTGAAATCTTGAGCAATCTGCCAGCTGGATTAGACTGAAATTTGTGTGTGTAGATAGTAGACTTACTTTTCTACACATATGAGAGATTTGAGACTCATTGAATGGTGAAAAAAAGAGAAATTAGCACTAAAAGATCAGCATCAAGGTTGGAGAAGGAGGCTGGCCAACACCCAAGGAGTTTTTAGGATTTTTCTTCCATTTCGTAAGTTTGATTTCCTTCAAATATGTTGTGGTTGTTGTTGACTAAGAAGTTGAAAGGTGTACAAAGTTTTAAGTAAGATCAATAGTCTAATTGACAAATATTGAGGTTCTAATTTTTCGTAGGGTTGATTTCAATTGGTTATGATTTGGTTTAGGATTTAGGATATAGGGCTTGGTTAGGGTTTGATTAGAGTTTAGGAATTTAGCCAAGGTTGACTAGGATTTAGTTAGGATTTTTTTTAGGATTTGCTAGGATTTGACCAGGATTGACTAGGATTTCTTTAGGGTTTGTTTTAGGGTTTGTTAAGATTTGACCAAGGTTGATTAGGATTGTTTTAGGATTTGTTAAGATTTGACCAAGATTGATTAGGATTGTTTTAGGATTTATTAAGGTTTGATCAGGATTGATTAGGATTTATTTTACGGTTTGTTAAGATTTGATCAGGATTGATTAGGATTTCTTTAGGATTTATTTTAGGATTTGCTAGGATTTGACCAGAGTTGACTAAAATTTGTTTTAGGATTTGCTAGGATTTAATCAAGGTTGACTAGGATTTTTTTAGGATTTATTTTAGGATTTATTTAGGTTTGACCAAGATTGATTAGGACTGTTTTAGAATTTGTTAGGATTTGCTAGGATTTGATTAGGATTTTCTAGAATTTATTAAAGATTTTTTTTAGGATTTATTAGGATTTGACCATGGTTGACAAAGATTTAATTAAAGATTAATTAAAGACTATTTAAAGATTGATTAGAGAGATTAGGACTAATTATTATTACATATTTCTTTTTTATCTTCTACAATGAGGTGCCCGGAACATTCTCAAGCAAGACTTCACGATATACGACAACGTACCTAAAATTTCAAATAAAAAAAAGAGCTAAGGTTTGGAATCCACAAAGTTTCTCTTAGCCGTGCTCCTTCTTTGCTTTTGTCTAAAATTTCAAATAAATTGAAAAGCTAAGGTTTGGAACTTACCAAGATTAATCTTAGATATGGAGTTGTACTTGAATTCCATTATTTTATGCTTTCAAATTGACAACCAATCTAAAGAGAACCACCAAATAATAATACACTAATAATAAACTAATAAAATATTATTTCAAGTTAGAAGTAAAAATATTACATAAAAATAAATTAATCTTATATCAATATATAAAATTTATTATGCATATAAAATAAAAGAAAAGAAAAAAAAACTAATATATAAAAATAATAGTAATCATTAAATAAAGAAGATAAAGATAAAATGATAAGTAAAAATAAAATATAATATAATAAATATAAAAAAAGTAAAAATAGAAAAGAAAAAATAAAATAAAATAAGATAAAATAAAATAAAAGTTAAAATAAAAGTTAAAATAAAAGTTAATTTGATATTATAATATTAATAAAATAATTATAAAATAATTATTTTAATTTAATGATATTATTTTTTTATTTTATATATATATATATTTTATATATATTTTATATATATATTTTTTATATATTATTATTATTATTATTATTATTATTATTTTTAGTTTTTATTTCTTTTTATTTATTTTATTTTTATTATAATTTAATATAATTAAGATGAGACTTAAAACACAAAAATCAAAAGTATAACATAAAATCAACAATATAAATGATTGAAGAGATAGAAATCATTAACCTCAATTGTATTTCACTTAAGATAGAAACCTCTCTTCACTCCAAAAATCGCCAAAAATTCACTTCTTGTTCAATAGCATTGAAATTTACATCACTACAATCTTAATTTCAAAGTGCTTGTATATTAAAAAATCCACTATCAAATAGTCACCACGCACTAAGAAATGCCTTTTCAAACATGAGATATATGAAACTGCCAAGGCAGTGAATCACTTCCTAGTCTAAAATTCACTACAAATTCAAATCAAGTCCAAATTGAACGTACAATTCTGAGAGTAAAATTCACTCCTTAATCTAAGTTATAAAGTGGCTTCAATTAAGAGTTGCTTATAAATTGTGGTGTGAAATATAAAGAGTAATAAACAATAATGAAGGAAAAGAACAACACAAAATAAGTAAAATATGTGCAATTAAGTGGTTGCACACTACAAAATTAGTCATAGTTTGTTCACTAGATTTTTATCTAGTAAAAAGTAAAAGTAAAAAAAAATAAAAAATAAAAATTATATTTTCAAGTAGATAATTTTTTTATCTTTTCAATGATATAAAAAAACATGTAAATCTAAGTTACTATGAATAAGTTATGATAATTCAAAATTAGAAGATAAATAATGGAAAAAATTAAGTAGAAATTTTTACCTCAAGGATAACTTGTTAAAAGATCATAGGTTCGAACTTTACCAAGGCTCATAAGTAGTATATATAAGTGTCCTAGAGGGGCGACAAGGCCTTAGTTTTATCCTCCTACCTACATCTAAGATGCCACAATCCATATGGGACTTGTGCACCTCCCTTCCGACAAGGACTACACTACCTGCTGGTCCTCCTATTTTATACTAGTAGAACTAATAATTTTGCATTTTTGACTACACCATGGTGTTCAAAAACATCCTATTAGCCTACAAATCTTGTATAGGCTTCAAATCTTACTCCATTTCTTCATAATTGCTCCCAAAATGGTAAAACTCATTTTTACCAAAGTCTTCAAAATTGCTCTAAAAATTCTTAATAAATTCTAAATAAATTCTAAATAAATTCCAAAAATCTCTATAATATTTCTAAGATAATAACATCAATTTAAAACTATTTTATTCTACCTTAGAAATTTTTATAATAATAAAATCAATAAAAATCAACTCAAAATCCTATTTTCTACAAAAATAATTAAAAGACATGAGATTTCTTTCTCATGCTTCTTCTACCTACTAAGTAATATTTATAGGTTTTTAATAAATAATACATATAGTTAGAAGGCCAATGTAGACATTGGTCTCAATAACTAACTCTTAATACTTAATAATAAGTAAAAATACTAAATCAACTAAAATAATTGCCTCCAAGACTTAATAAGATTCCATTGTTGTAACTTTTCTTCTAATAAGATTTTTATATTTATAAATACTTTTAAATTCTAATAAATACTTAAATAATCAAAAACACTCTTTAATCATCATATTTATATAATTAAATGATTTAAAACTATATTAATCCACCAATTAAGATCCATTGGTGGGACTTACACAAATTTAACTCAAGAGCCATCATTTGCTGACTTACCGGACGAGACATTATAAGTATCACAACCTTCAAGATGACGGAATAGAGATGAAGACCCTCAAGAATGATATGTCCATATTTGGATTGATGGCAAAATATAACGTGTTTGATATCACGACCTTGGAAGAAACTCCTGATGTTTAGTGATACTTTTAGAGGTAGAAACTACTCCTCATGGTGTTTCTAATATTTTCTTTAAAAAAAGTTATGAAGGCCTTAATAATGATCAAATAATAGGATGATTCTCTTGCTTTGGTATGAGACATTATCGATGGCTGAAAAGACCTATCAACTATCTTCAAAGGGAACAAAGATCAGAGTATGTAGCAAGCACAATTTGACAAATCTTGGACTTCCTCAATATATAATCACCGCTCCTCGTAGAACTCATCTCTAGAAGGGAGGATAATATTACAGACATAAGATTTATTCTAATAATTATCTAATTAATATGGACCAATAGAAATAGATAAAATAAGTTGATTTGATAATATCTAATAAACAAGCTTCTTAGAAGCTTGATAGATGCAGAAGCACCTTTATATATGTCTATAGGTGATTGGTAGGTTAGAAACTTCGTCAACAAGCTAGCCACATGGCGCACATGTTGGTAGCTTATGGAACAAGTTGGCCATGTATCACACATGTTGGTAGCTTGTGGAACAAGCTAGCCATGTGTTGCACATGTTGGTAGTTTGTAGAATAAGCCAAGTACATGGCATACATGTAAAAAACTTGTCGTATAAATTTGACATATGTCTTGTAAATTAGACACGTGTAGGAGGTCCCATAGAATACCGCCATGTAGCTCTTAGATAGATACTATAAATAAAAACAAGAGTGAAGCTTTCTTCACTCTTGTCAATTCTTTTCTTGCTTCTAGTTCAATTTGAAGAGTCTATAGTTTTCTTGTTTTGTGGCAATAGCTATTCTAGTTTCTTTTAATATATATATTTTTTTATTTCTATTTTGTTATATCTCTTAAAAGAAGTTTCATATATTTATTTGCTTTCATTGAGTTCTTATCCTTGACACATAGTGAAGGCTCTAGACATACATATGACCAAAAATGAGGAGTTTGAAATTAGATAAGTATTTGCTTTGATGTGTGATCCAATAGCCATGGAAGAAAAGGCTAATAATGGTCAAATGATTAAAGAAGAATATGACTATTTGTCTGATGAGGAGGAAGATAAGATCTTACAAATGTTTGCACAAAACTATATGGTCACCAGTAAGAGTGATGTAATCAAAAATAAAGGTTTTATAGAATATGAGAAGATGGTGGAAGATGACGAAGAAGAGATGAAAAGCTATGACGTAAAGGTCTAGATCTTACTAATTCAAGAAGAGAAAGAAAAAGTGGTGGATGGAATGGTATCTATAGCAGCACATGAAAAAAATATTGAGGTAGAAGTGAAGACCTTTGATTGTGCAATTGTACATGATATTGATAGGAAAGACAAGGAAGGGATGGATTATATTCAACTGTTTTGGATTAGAGCTACCACAAAGATAAGGGTGAAATTTGAAAGATTAAATAAATCTGTTTTGGTTCTTCTAGACCATGGCTCAGAAATAAAACATTATGTCTTAAAATATTTATGAGAAGGATAAATGGCTAATTAATATTAATCATAGATGGATTATGAGGGCTACAAATTATAGATAAACACAATTATTTAGAGCTTGTCCAATAATTGCAACAAAGATTGGAGATGTGGAAGTAGAACAAAAAAATTTTGTTCAAAATGATGGTGCTTATCCTGTGATATTAGAACAGCCTTACATCACTGCATCAAGAATAGAATCCAAGGTGTTGAATGATGGATCTCATTATGCACAAATTTGGAGTTGTGATGGCAAAAAATCTGTGCAATTCTTGACAATGAAGTCTAAGCATAAGAAGCATTGAATTTGTCTTAGAGATGGGCCTTTGCCTAATTCTCTATACTTTTTAGATTTTTGAATTGTACTTGTGGAAAATAGGGATCCACGGGTGTAGAAGGACCAAATACTCTTAAGCTCTCCAATGTACATAGCATTGAAAGTAGATTTGTTGGAATGACCAAATATAGATTTATGAGTTTCAGAGATGTGAAAGATTTGGACTCTATAAATAAAAAGATCATTAAAAAGATAGAAAAAAATCTAAAAAGAATAAAGGTTCTTTTGAATGGTAAGTATATTTTTGGAATATATGAGGAGAAAGACATTGGAGATGATATATTATAAGTTTAACATAACTTAGAGATTGAAGAAGAAGAAAATGATGATACAAATATTATGATTGAAATTCACTTAAGAGCATTGTATTGAGAGATAATAGATGCAATGGAAGATGAAGAGGATTAAACTTGGTACATACTAGAGGATATGCAAGTTTAAAGGGGGTGCATGTCATACTGCATTTACATGTATACAAAAATATTTTATTTTTTATTTATTTTTGTTATCTATATGTGAGTTCTAGAGACTATTTTGGAAGATATTCTAAGAAAAAGATTTGTTTTACCTACTTACTTAGTGAATTAGGATGGCTATTTGTTTTGTTCCTACCTTGTTTTTACCTTAGAATAGATTCTTTTCTAGTTGGAAGAAAGATAAAGGTTGTTTTACCTTTTTTATTGACTTTGAGGTAACATGGTCCCTTGTAAGGGATAAGAGAAAAGAATATGGGATAAATAAGGCCTATCTAATAGGATTTTGGCTGCCCATGTGGATGTGGCATGGATTGATGTGGAAGAAAAGGGGAGGATACTCCTCTTGTTAGAACTAGGATTTTCAACTTTGGAATATGCAATTTTTGGAGAAAAATAGCTCTGAGGGTACTAAAGCTTTTATAATAAAATTTATAAGATGTATTTTTTGAGTTGTGAAGATTCTAGAGCCTATTCATTTGCTTGTTTTGGAGTCATGAGTGAAAAGTTACGCTTGTTTTAGTGGAATGAGGTCTACTGCTATCAAGAAGTGAAGGTAGAAAATTTGAGCTGCTATTGCAAGTTTGATTTCAATTTTTTTTTGGTGAAATTTATAAAAGATGTAGAAAATTGGATTAGCTTTCTATCAATTTATTTCTTAAAGCATTTGGAGTTAGAAATAAACAGTTGTAAGCTTGAAAGTGAAAAAGGATCTGCTGCCACTTGATGAAGAGGGGCAAAGACTTTGTTCAACCATCCGAGTTGGTCAGTCTCTTTAATCTTTCTAGTATTTTAGATGCTTATAATAGCTTGTGTAAGCTTTCTATGAGAACAAAAATCAATATATTTAAAGCTTCTATGAAAATTTTAAGAGCCATGAAGTGGCAAAAGGGCAAATTGTTGCTAGGGTTTGAGGGGTAGTTTCAACTAAGCATAAAATCTGAAGTTTGAGAGATATATGTACAAAATTTTAAAAAAAAGTTAGATAATAGAATAAGCTTTTCAAAAAACTATTGCATGTTTAATTTGGAGAAGGCAAGTAATCACAACAAAAGCTAAAGTAAGAGGAGCTTTGCTCTCTTTGCAGCTTGTTGGAAATTTTTAGTACCTACTTCAAATAGCCATGACTTTTAAATGGTAAGACCTCTATTTGTAAAATTTTGATAGATTTTATAATATATTATTAGCTTTCTATAAACTATAAGTATACTTGATTTGACATTTGGATGAATTTTTAGTGATTTATTTAGTTTCAACTAGTTGTATAACTTATATTCTTCATATGCAGTTGTATTTTGAGGTATACTAGAGGATATACATACTCTGCTTATACATATTATATAAGTATTTATACTTATATTTATATAAAGTATTTATATAATTATTTTATAAATATTATATAAAAGATTATATTTTATATTTATACAAATATTATACAAAGAATTATACTTTATATTTGTATAAGTATTATATAAAGTATTTATATAAATATTTGTATAAATATTATACAAAGAATTATACTTTACATTTATACAAGTAATATATAAAAGATAATATTTTATATTTATATAAGTTTTATATAATTTTAGTACAAATATAATATGGAAGCTTGAATAAATATTATACAAGTATACAAGATACTTGTATAGTTTCCTTCCATGTTCCCTGCTAGTTCTAGTGGCAACTAAGAACCCAATGTTTTTTCAAGGCAGATTTTTTATATCTGACACAGACTGGACTAAAAGTGTTTTTCAGATAGTAACGCCATTTTTGAAAAGAATCCACAATTATAAGAATTTTTTTATCATGGATTTTATAATTGATCTCTTCAAAGCCTCGAATAATGCTTCTATTTTTTTATTCTACTCGAGTTTGTCTTTACATATTAAACGTATAAGTAGAGCTGCAACTTAAAAAAAGTTCTTCATAAAAATTCAATAGTAATTGAAAAATCTTAAAAAACATTGCACATCTTTTATTATTTTTAAAATCCTCCAATCTATGACTATCTAAACTTTCTTAGGATCCATTTTGAGACCAACATTTGAAATGATGTATCCTAAGAAGTCAACTTGAATAGTATAAAATACACACTTTTCCATCTTGATATATAACCTTGTATCTTTAAGTTTTTGTAACACACGACAAACATGAAGTTCATATTCTTATGTATTCTTAGAATAAATTAAAATGTTGTCTAAATAGCAAACAACAAAGTCATCAAGGAATTCATGAAAAATATCATTCATAAAATGTTGAAAAGTAGCTGGTACATTTGTAAGTCTAAAAGGCATGATATTATATTTGAAATATCCATACCTTGTTTGAAATGTAGTCTTCCATTCATCACCTTCTTTGATGCGCACTAAGTTGTATATTCCTCTTAGATCTATTTTTGTATAGATCTTGGCTTGATTTAATTGATCAACAAGTCTAGATATCAAAGGTAGAAAATATCTATTCTTGATGGTAATCTTGTTGAGCCCTTGATAATCTATACACATCCATAGTGACCCATCTTTCTTCTTTACAAACAAGATAGGAGCTCTTGTTGGGAACTTTGAATGGCGTATGAAATTCTTGGCCAAATTCTCATCAATGTATTTTTTGAGTTCAGCTAATTGATTCTAAGATAGACTATAGATCGGTCCAAATGGAGGCTGCGTTCTTTCTTTGAGATCAATTGCGCAATCATATTGGCGATGCTTTGGAAAAATATCTATATTCTTCTTCTCATAAACATCTTGATAATCTTGATATTGGCTTGGAATGCCATTTGAAGTCCTTCTACCATCAGAAATAGATATAGCATAAATAGCAAAAAATGATCTTTTTTTTGCTTCATTCATAAATATATTTGTACCTATAAGTACGGATTTCACTATATTAGGCTTATGATTTGTTACTTAATTTATGAGACTCTTATTAATATTTTGAAAAAAATCAAGTCTACAAAAAATCCAAGTTATTTAAGGGTTATATTTTTTTAGCCATGATAAATCTAAAATGACTAGATTAGAGGAAGATTTAATTATATTAAAGATTATACAACTATTATGACCATCTATTGTTACATTTATAAGAAGAGTTTTATGAGTAACATTTCCAAAAGATAATGGGCAACCATCTATGACTTCTATATGTATGGATTTAGTTTTTTGTACTGAAAGGATTCTATGACTTTTAACAAATTGTTTATCTAAAAAACATATTAAGGCTCCTAAATCTAATAAGGTAGAGGCTTTGTGATTTTTAGGTCTTAAATAGACATCTATTATAAAATAAGGAGAGGATTCTAAGGAGAGGATAGGATCTTTATTAGGAGTTGTACAAAATTCCAGTTGTACGGTCCTTATTGTAGTTGGACAAACTCATTTTCTAACATATTATCTTTTTTTATAGCCATATTTCTGATCTTGTGGTTGTGCTGTTTCTTCGGACAATGCTAAGTAGTGTGCTTAGGTTCTCCATAATATAAACACAATCCTTCTTGATGACGATAAGTCTTTTCTTGTTCAATAAGAGGTTTGAAATGTACCGCATCGATTTGCATATCTTCTACTTCTGAATATATGTATTGAAAAGATGTTGATGTTGCTATTGTATTATAATAACCTTGGGGCTTCCTTGTGTGGCTCTCTGATCAAAATTCAAAAAGCCAATTGTCACACTTCACAGCAAAATCAATTGCTTGACTCAATGTCTGAGGATCGGATAAATTGAGCATTAATTTCTTTACCTCATATTGTAATCCGTAGAAAAATTGGCTAATAAGCACAATATCATCCCACTTGGTGTCAATTGCTAATTGTCAAAATTATAAAGCATATGATATCACTAATTGATTGCCTTGTCGTAAGATATGAATCTTGTTCATGTTCTCCATACATAGATCAAAACATCATATTTTCCATATATAGATCAAAATTCTACTAAAAATACCTCCAAATTATCCAATATTGGATCATGTCATTCAAGAAAAGAGAAAAATCATGATAAATTAGAACCTGATAGTAGTGATATCACAATAAAAAAGAAAAAAGATATCTATTCTTACTACAAAATAAAACACTCAAGAATAAAAGAAATTTTTTTAGGAATAATATCAATTTAGAAGTGGATAATCCATAACTTCTAATATGTTCATGCCTTATGAAGAAAAAAAGATATTCTACTCTTAATCAAGAAGAGACAAAGCTTTGATATTGTAACTTCACTCTTGTCAATTTGTCAAGGATACAAACCAAAGCAGATGCATAAGTTTGTAAAAACTATATCAAAGAAAAAGAACAAGATAGAAATAAAGAAGTTTGTATATTCAAGAAGAAACTAAAATGGCTATTGCCAAAGACTAGAAAATACATGAGACTCTTGAATTAGACTAGAAGCAAGAAAGGAGTTGACAAGAGTGAAAAAGGCTTCATTCTTGTCTCTATTTATATTATCTATCTAAGAGCTATGTGGCAATATTCTATAGGACCTTCTATACGTGTCTAATTTGTAAGACATGTGTCAAACTTGTAAGTCAAGTTTTTCACATATACTCCACGTATTTGGCTTGTTCCAAAAGCTACCAACATGTGTAACACATGGCTAGCTTGTTCCATAAGCTACCAATATGTACGACATGTGGGTAGCTTATTGACCAAGTTTCTAACTTATCAATCACCTATAGACATGTATAAAGGTGATTCCGCATCTATAAAACTTTTAGGAATCTTTTTTCTAAGATATTATCAAATTAACTTATTTTACTTATTTTTATTAATCTATATTAATTAGATAGTTATTGGAATAAATCTTATATCCGTGATATAAATATTGATATATCAAAATAGACCTACCAAATTTTTAATTTCTAAAATAGTCCTTGTAATAGAATTATAGAATTTGATATAAAAGAGTATATATAAAGGGGGATCTAAAGAAGAACCTCATAGCGAGGATCCTCTTTCGTACAAAGAAAATAGAAGATTTAATGGAGGTAGTGTATCTTGAAAGAAAATTTTATAAATTGAAATATTTTGATATAAAAAGAAAAAAGTTTTTTTTTGAAAAAATATTGAAAAAAAGAAAACATGAATTTGATGGATTTAATGCTTGCAAATTTAGGAAGCCATGGTCCTACATAATCAAGCTTGCTCCTCAATACTTGAAACTGTACTTCTTGTACTTTTATTATTAGTGGATGTTGTTAGTGCTTGTGTTTGGTGAAAGCATGAGGGAATATTAGAAAAGAGTCAAGAAGTAATTAAGGATTTTATACTACAAATAAATAGAAAATATAACCTTTATTATAGGTGCTCATTTCAAAACGTGCAAGATATTCAAGCTAGTAATAAAGAATGCTGTAATTGCTAGTAACTTTGAAGTCTATATTAAAAAGACTACAAAGAAAGCTTACATTGTGAAGTACAAATCTAAAGATTGCTCATAGAAGTTGCTTACAGCAAAATTGATAACAAGTACAACATTCTTAGTGTACATATATAACAACAATCATTTCTATACTAGATCTATGCATCTAAAAAATAACTAAGCAATAATAGCATAAATAATAGAAGCAATATATAAGGACCTTCAGCAGATTACAACATACAAACCAATAGAGATTGTTGAAGATGTAAGAAGAAATCATAGCATTACAATCTTATATTATCAAACATGGCATAGAAAAAAAAAAGTGCTGAACTAGTTAATTGATATCAAAGAAAAGAGCTACAAATATCTTTTAAAATATTATATGGAGCTATTACAAGCAAATCTATAAAGCATTGCTATTGCTATAGCTTGTTGAGTGCATAGCAAGGCTCAATGTTTTGATTGTCTTTTCATTTTATTCTATATATCTGTCTTAGGATTTTTCCTCAAATATTGCTTTTTGATCAATTTCAATAAAATTCATCTACAAGACAAATATCTAAGATTCCTTCTATGTGCAACTTTAGTGGACAATGAAGGAGCTTTGTATCTAATAATATTTGCTATCATAAATGTTGAATAGAATAAGAACTAAAAATGGTTTTTTAAATTATTTAAAAAAATATTCTTTTGAAATCATATGGCCAAAGAATGCATGTCCCAAATGACCTTATTGGATGTCCAAAAAGAAACTCTTGAAGTTGTGCAATTAATCTTTTCAAATAATTTTCATGATATTTACAATTAACATTTCATTATCATATTGTAATTACTTATAATATGTAAAACAATTAGTCCAAATATGTAGTATGTTCATAAGTTCTAATATGACTTAGAATGGTTAATAAATTATTTAAATGAATTGATATAAGAAACTTTATTTTAAATTTTTTTATTTAGTTTGATTGTAGCATTTAAATTATATATAACCTACATGTTTAATATGAAGTCTTGAGAGGAGATTGGAGGCCAAAGATGAAGAATAAAACTACTAAAAGACTTATTTGGAAGGATGAAGGTAAAGAATAGATAAATTAAGGCAAGAGGTGAAGCTCTTCATTTCCATTAGTCAATGGTCATGCCCAATAGGCTTTGAGGAGGTTGTCTACAAAGACAATAAGGATTTTGGCAACTTCAAAGAAGATATTTAGAAACTAAAGTCTAAGGTTAGAAAACTTATTTTTTGTACCTATAATTTTGACATAAGAATCAAGAGTTTTGGAGTTGTTATAAGGAAGGAGTAGGTGCTTGATATTAAAGTGTACAAATTATACCTATTATTACTCTTTTGAAAATACAAGGAGTTATATGAGAGCTTTTGGAGATTGGAAGGTGCAACTAGAGAGGTGATTTTAAGGTCTATATATAAAATAAAGAATTGCTACCATTGCAATTTTGAAGAAGGAGATATTCAGAGTCAAAGAAAATAGATCAAATTCCAAGGTAATAAGTAGATGATTTTATTAATAGTGATGGTTTTTGCCATATCGTGAGCATTTGGATGAACTTTTATTTAAAAAAATTTAAAAAGATGTATTATTATGTTAAAAAGCTGTACATTAAAATTTCGTAGTATTTGGACTTTTAATTTGTGAAATATAAAGAATTTAGTACATAGGTGTTTGTAAATAAGGATTTGTAGCTACTATTAGGGCTTTGGCAATATCTAAAGATTACTAACGAATCAATAGTTGAAATTTGTGGTGGTAATTGTCTAAAATACATCAAAATTTCATATAAATTTTGAATAGATTTGGACATTTGGATTAAAAATTATGGATTATTGAAATTTAGAAAAAATTCCTTTGCTACGGGTGAATGTGGGTTTTAGAATATTTTATTATATTTTGAGTGTTTTATAAAATAAGACTTATGTATTGGTTGTAATAGCACTATAAAAAAGATTTTTATATAAATTTGGAAGTTTTATTATATTATAGATCTTGGTTGAATAATTAGTAATAGCTAAAAGCTCTATGCTTTCTTGAGGCAAATTTTCTCTATGATGACATTGTTGAAAATTTTAGATAGAAATTTCAAGAATTTGGAGATAAGGACATATATTTCTGAAGTTTATAAAACCTTCTAGAATATTTTAGAAGTTCTTGAGTTAATGAAAGTCAATTGAGATGCTTTGTAGTTAGTGGAAGGAATTCAAGATGCTTCTAAGTTGGTAGAAGGAGCTGAAGAAGCTTTTCAATTGGTAGAAGTTGCTCAAGAAGCTTCTTAGTTTGATAGAAGCCGCTTAAGAAGCAACCTAGATAGGAATATATATGAGAATTGAGATTGAAGAGTTCTTCAATCTCGACAACGCATCTTTTAGAATTATAGGTCATCTTTCTTGATATTATTTGTGTATTCATTTAATTAATTCAAATCCTTATTGGTTTCTTCTTAAAATATTTTTTTAGTTCAAGTCTCTTGTTTTATATTTTTATATCCTTGATAGTTTGTCAAGACTCCTCTCATCTTAAATATCAAAGTTAGATCCTTCTTCTTAGAGAGTGGATTACCACTGTTCTTAAAAGTATATCAATATTTTAGAAATTATGGATGACCTTCCTCTAAACTAATATTTTTTTCATCATAATATTAGAGCTTTACTTTTCTTGTGAGAGAGTAGATCATCCCTCTTCTTGAAGGTCTTAAAGTATTTTAGAGGTTGCAGATTTTTCTCCTCTAAATTAATATTATTTTCTTATAGATTCTTTTTTTTTCTCTTAGAATGGCTGGAGGTCAAAACATTAGTACAATAAAATCTTTTGAGTCCAAGTTAGATGCCATTATAAGTGTTCTTATTACTTTATCTACTAGAACTATGAAAATTGAAGGAATTGTTGGAAAATTTTATAATAACATAATATCTAAAGTACTACAACCTAGATTGCAACCACCTCCAACTTCTATGCATAAAGACGCAATACTACCTATGCTATACTAAAGAAATCTACTTGTTTAATAATATAAGGAGTCTCAAGTTAGTCTTTTGGAGAAATATGATAATACATGTTCAAAATTTCAAGAATTTGTCAATCAAATTTGATTGATAATGGTTCTACAATTTGATACTTATCTGATAAAAGAATCACGAATTAGATTGATTGGCATCTTATTTATAGGGCAAGCATTATCAAAATTTATTCGCTTCTTTGAAAAGAGATCATCAATTTTGAACAACTTTGAAGTTTTCATGGAAGCATTTACAGAAGCATTTGGAGAACATGATAAGGCTCATTGGACAACAATTAAGATCTAAATATTGTGTTAAGGAGCATAATTAATATCAGTCTATATATCCAATTTTAGATAACTAGTGTACAATATCAATTGGGACAAAGAAGTCTTAATAAGTCAATTTTAATAGAGATTAAGAGATAATATGAAGGATTTGCTATTATCACTTCTAGATCCACAATTTTTTAATGAAGGCATTAACCAAGCCATAAAATGTCATAATTAATTATTCCAACATTGTAAAGATTAATGTTCATAGACTTCAGTAAGACTATATGTAATCCAACACACTTGTGCTATATCAGCAAGCATTCTTAATTCACAATTAGAAGTAGAAGATATGCAACTTGATACAATATATTTTAAACCTCTAAGTCTACAAAAAAAGAAATGTTAGATAGAAAAAGGTTTATACCTATATTGTGGCAAAAAAAGCTATAAGGTGTCAAGGACATGAACAAGAAAAAGATGTAAAATCTAATGAAAATTGTATCAAAGTAAAGTCACAAAATAAGAATAAGAAAATATGTATATTTAAAAGAAAACTGGAATGGCTATTGCCAAAGACTAGAAATATGAAGACTCTTCAAACTAGACTAAGATCAGGAAAGGAGTTGACAAGAGTGAAGAGGGCTTCACTCTTGCCTCTATAAATACTATTTAACTAAGAGCTACGTGGCAATATTCTATAGGACCTCATACACGTGTTTGATTTGCAAGACACATATCAAACTTATACGACAAGTTTCCTACATGTGCGCCACATACTTGGCTTATTCCACAAGCTATCAACATGTGTGACACATAGCTAGCTTGTTCCACAAGCTACCAATATGTGCGCCATAAGGCTAGCTTGTTGACCAAGTTTCTAACCTATCAATTACCTATAGACATGTATAAAGGTGATTCTGCATCCATGAAGCTTCTAGAAAGCTTCTCTATCAAATATTATCAAATCAACTTATTTTACCTACTTCTATTGGTCTATATTATTTAGATAATTTATTGGAGTAAATCTTATATCCGTGACATTATCTTCCCTTCTAGGGACGAGTTCCACGAGGAGTAGTGATTATATGTTGAAGAAGTCCAAGATATGTCGAATTGTGCTTGCCACATACTCTGATCTTTGTTCCCTTCGAAGGTAGTTGATAGGTCCTTTTAGCCATCAATAATATCTCATATCAGGGCGAGAGGACCACCTTGTTATTTAATCATTGTTGTGGCCTTCATAACTTCTTTCAAAGAAAACATTAGAAACACCATCAGGAGTAGTTCCTACTTCTAAAAGTATCACCAAACATCGGGAGTCTCTTCCAAGGTCCTGATATCAAACATGTTGTATTTTGCCATTAATCCAAGAAAAGACATGTCGTTCTTGAGGGTCTTCATCTCTATTCTATCGTCTTGAAGGTTGTGATAGTCGTAATGTCTCGTCCAATAAATCAGCAAATGATGGCTCTTGAGCTGAATTCGTTGGTTGTTGATCCTCCATCTCTTTAGCACAAACAAATCTAAGAAAATGAAAAACAATGATACAAGGTAGGATGAAACCTCTATAGAACCTGCTTTGCTTTATAGCAAAGATTTTCTTGATTCTTTATCTTGATTTTGACAGATATCGTTGATTAAATACATTGACTTTTATCGATGCATTTTTTAGATTTTTTTATGGCTCCTATGTGTATTCACTAATATCATATCTATGCTAATGCACAAGATATTTGAGTTGATTTCAGCACCGCCTTGAATCTAAAATCTCTTCAACTTCGAATTGTTCATCGTTGGCCACTTCTACAGGAGGTGGTGGCATTTGTCTTCTTCCTTGTATATCCATTGTCTTGTGTGGCTCGAGTAGTGATACTTGGAATACAAGATGGATCTTCATGGACTCCGGTGTCATGTTATAAATTAAAATATAGTGTGAAAAATATAAAAGAATGTATTAAAATAAAAATATTAAGATTAAAAGAAAGATAGATAGAAAATTAGTAGTAAGAAGATACAATGGAAGTTTACCCTGGAAAATAAAATTTCTTCAAGTTAGTCCAAAGAAAAAGGTTGAAGAAGTAAAAAAGACATGAGCTAAGAGGTCTTTTTGACCAAAAGGATAAGAAAGACCAAGAGGGAGATAACAAGGAAAGGTTGTGAAGAAGGAGGGAGAGTTTTTTTTGGAAGGCATAGGATTTTTTTTGATAAGTAGTATATATTTTTATATGTAGAGGAAGCTTGAAGAGGATTTTAAGTGTAAGTTTTTTTAGGATTGTAGACGACAAGATAAGGAACTCATAGAGATAATTTTCATGTCTTTTGATTAAGTATCAAGGGAGATATGAGTCGTGAAAGTTGCAAGTGTTTAAGACTAGGGTAGTGAGGATTATTAAATTTCTGGCCTTGGTTCTTGGAAACCACTTAGACTTTAGTAGCAAAATTTATTGGATTTTTGTTCCTTATAGAGTTAACTACTTTGTTTCAAAATCTCAAGTCAATATGACCTTTGAGCAAAGAGTTATGAGTGAAATTGTAACCGGTTTGAATGAAAAGAGAAATAGAGTGAACGCAAGGTTGAGGGTTTGTATAGGCAGTGCATGTGTGTGGATTTTTTTGAGTATAAAGGGAGTTAAAAGATGAATTTGAATGTGAAATTTGATAGAAATAATCTATGTAAGTTAAGGAAGAGATAAGTGCAAGTTTGATACTCATTAATCTTATAAATAAAATGTTATACTCTTTCAAAGTAACATTGGTTTATCTCCAAATCAGTGAAGTTTGAAGGAGCTTATCTTTGTGATAAGAGTAGTATTTTGAGTAATATTTATTGTAATTTGTAGATATATGAGTCTATTAAGTTGTGTAAAAAACTGATTGCTATTGGAGTTATATTCGAGGAGTTATGAGGAAAATTGTGGTCGGATCTAGAGTTGTTAAAAGGCAAAATTAAAGAAGAAGGATGGAACCTATAACTCAAGTTTGGAGAAGACTTTTGAAGCAATATTTGGAGGGTGTTTACAACATGAGACAAGCTATAAGCCTACCATATTTCAGCACTTAGGTCTTCTTTAATGAAGAGCAATGAAGGTGTGAAGCAATAGAGGTCCAGAATCAAAGGCAGCATGGAGGGATTACTTTGACAACATGGTTCTCTCTAACCACATGAGCTATAATAAAAAGGTGTATGAGGTTTGCTTCCTTACTTCCTTAAGTACTTTTTGTCCAAATTTTGCTCCAATTGATATAATATCCTAGGATTTATGAGCAAAATTGAGGGCGGGTTTCTAAAGGCAGAATATGTTAGGATTAATAAAGTATATTTTTATGTAAATTCTTCAATTTTATGAACTTTATGAATCTCATCTTGCTTTTGAGAAACTAGAGGCACAAAAGACCCAGTGTTTTTTAGAGCTAAGACTCTCACCATGACACTGGTAGGTGTAATTGATATGCAACTAGATTGATTTGTTTAGAAATAGAAAAAGGTCCAAGCCTACGATAGTCCAACTTATCACAAGGATGAGTAGTCTTAATATTGCGACAAAATAACCATACCTCGTCCCCCACATTGAATTGTGGTTATTCCTTGCAATATGCATCTGTATTTATTTTTAGTCGTTCTTGAGCTTCTTTCAATTGCACCTTCATTATTGCATGTAGCTTTGACAAACGATTTGCCAAATCTTCTGCTATTGATTATCAACTTTTGAAAAGTCAAAAGCATCAAGTCGTGGATGATAACCATAATTGGCAAAAAAAAGATATTTATTACATAGAAGAATATATTGTATTATTATAAGTAAACTCTGCCAATGGCAAAAGAGTTGTCCAATCATCTTGTTGGTAGTTGATGGTACACCTTAAGTACTATTCCAAGACTTGGTTCACGGGCTTTGTTTGTCCACTAGTTTCAGCATGAAAAGTTGAAGATAATTTCATGTCCACTTTTAAGATCTTGAAAAGGATTCTCCAAAATCTTGAAATAAATTGAATTTCTTTATCCGATATAATATGCTTAGATAATCCATGATAGCAATAGATATTATCAATGAAAAGCTTAGTTGTTTCTTCACCTGTGATAGATTTTGTACATGGCACAAAATATGCCATCTTGATGAACCGATCTACTATCACAAATATAGAATCATAAGATCTTGAGCTTAAAAGATCTGTGATGAAATCCATAGAAACAGAAGACCATGGTTGTTCTGGAATAGGTAATGGTTGAAGAAGTCCAAAAGGTCAATGATGAGGAGTCTTTGATCTTGAGCAGATATCACATGATTGTACAAAGTCTTTGACTGCCTTCCACATTTGAGGCCACCAAAAATCTCTTGATATAAGTTCCAAAGTCTTGTTGTATCCAAAATGCTCTACCGTTGGAAAATCATAACGTGCTTGAAAAACACATAAACGTGCTTCTTCTTCTGGAACATATAGGCGTCTTTCGAAATATAGTAGATTGTTTTTGAACTCAAATTTAGAAGAATCATGAGACTTAGAAGAATTATTCTTGATATCATGAACAAGTGGGTCTGAGGACATACTTGTCTGAATTTGCTTGAGAAAAGTTGAATCAACGATCAATGTTGATTTCATTGCTCGAAGATGAAATTGCTCTAGTTTCAAAAGGGCCGTTCTTTGTTGCTCAAAAGCTGCATCTCCTTCTTTTTGTGCAAAATAAGAACGTTGTTGAATGACGTGGCCTTCTATTTGGGAATATATTAGGTACCTGGCTGTGGAGAATTTATTTGAAATTTGATGGCAAAATCCAACAAGTCATTTGTCTTCAATAAAAAGGAAAAATAATACAAAAATCTCATAAAAGAGAAGTTATATATATAAACCCTTTTGTATTCAAGTAAGTTTGGACAAAAAAGGTTCAAATTTCCATAAAAACTCTTCAAAACTTTATTCATCCACAAAGACTTATTTCTTACTAAACTTTAGAGTCCAATAACTCTTGATCCAACTATTTAATTTCTATAAAATTTAGTTCAAAGTTTAGATAATCTTCTTAAATTTCACTGTAAAAAAGAATCAACCATAAATTCATTCTCAATCATCTGTTATCTTAAAACCCCTAGCAAGTGCTTAAAACCCTAGCTCAGAGACATCCGAGCACTATTTTCCTTATATCTCACAAATCCAAAACCCTAATGCCATAAAAGTTTTGCACATAGTCTTGTGACATAAACATATACACTTTTAAAAATTTTGAGCCAAAAATCTATGAAATTGCCTAAGATATGGCTCAAAATGTAACCACTATGTAAGTGGGTCACTTACTGCCCTTAAGTTTGTAAGCACTAAATTCAACTCCCAATATCTCCTTCACCCTAGCTTGGATTTTATCAAGCCATACATAAAAAGTGTAGCTATGAAAGTGCTCTCTCCAACCCCAATCGCCGATCCTTGATTGCTCTTTTTATGTGCAAGTTACATCCAAAAGAGTGACAATAGGTCCAAAATTGACACCTTAACTTTGAGCTCCTATAACTTCATCATAAAAAGTGCAAATCACACAAAATTTGCACCTAAACCAGATCCAAAAACCTAAACCTTATGATCCTAGCCTCTGATGTTCGACTCCCCTTCGAAAAACAAACCCTATTTCCTAATAAATCCTCAGACAGCCTCCTTGAAGCCCATTGGGCATGATTTTTGGCCAATTAGAATAGAGATTTCTATCATCCACCTCTATTCATCCACATGGATGGCCAAACTATCCTTTTTATACTAAAAACCCTTTTCTAATCCTTCTTCTTATATGATTTACATACTTGGTGCTTTAAGCACCAAATAAAAGAAGCAAATAAGATCTTAAGGATCACCAATGTCTAACATAGGTGACTTAAGATATATACAAGTTACTATCAATATAAAATTAACTTCAAAAGTCACTACTAAAAAAAAAAAAAGATTATATAAACCTTAATACTAATCTTTTTAATAGATCTTTTCTAAACTAGCAACCTAACCACATCCTATAACCAATAAAAGTCCATTGATATGGCTTGCATTTAGCTGTGTAGTAAATTATACATTAAATATACATGTATAATTTTTTTACATAGTAGCCGAACCACAACATAACAACGTCTAGAAAGGGCATCGGACAAACCTTGTTGTTTTCTTAGCCGATAAGTAATAATGAATTTGAATCTTGACAAAGGCATACTCCAACGAGCTTGATGACGATTTAACACGTGTGCCAACATAAAATACTCGAGGTTCTTGTGATCCGTGTACACGGTGATTGGACTGGAAGCGCCTTCTAGATAATGACACCATTCTTGAAAAGAATCCACGATTGTAAAAAATTCTTTATCATAGATCTCATAATTAATCTTAGATACTGAGAATTTTCTTGAATGAAAAGCTACTGGATGAAGTTTGTCATCTGTTCCCATTTGTGACAAAATCGCATCCAAGGCAAAGTTTGATGCGTCTGCTTCTATAAAAAATGCCTTGGAAAAGTCAACTCGATACAAGATTGGTGCAAAAATAAACGATGTTTTTTGAGCTTCAAATGTTGCTTCCACTTCTTGATTCCATTGGAGTTTGTCTTTACAAGTCAAACGTGTAAGTGGAGCTGTAACTTGAGAAAAGTCTTTGATGAAGATTCGATAATAATTGGCAAATCTCAAAAAATATTGTACATCTCTTACCGTCTTTGAAATCTTCCAATTCATGATTGTTTGGACTTTCTTAGAATCCATCATAAGACCATCATTTGAAATGATGTATCTTAAAAAATCAACTTGAGTAGTGTGAAATATATACTTTTCCATCTTGGTATACAATCCCGCATCTCTAAATTTTTGTAATACTTGACGAACATGTACTTCATGTTCTTCTACATTCTTAGAATAGATCAAAATATCATCTAGGTAGCAGACTACAAAATTGTCTAGGAACTCACGAAAAACATCATTCATGAGATGTTGAAAAGCAGCTGGTGCATTTGTAAGTCCAAAAGGTATGACATTATATTCAAAATGTTCGTATTTGGTTCAAAATGTAGTTTTCCATTCATCTCCTTCTTTGATGCGTACTAGATTGTATGCTCCTCTTAGATCTATTTTTGTGTAGATCTTAGCTTGATTGAACTGGTCAAGGAGTCTTGATATCAAAGATAATGGATATCTATTTTTGATTGTGATCTTATTGAGTCCTTGATAGTCAACACACATCTGCAATGATCCATCTTTTTTCTTCACAAATAGAATTGGATCTCCTGCTAGAAATTTAGAATGGCATATGAAATTCTTGGCCAAATTCTCGTCAATATACATCTTGAGTTCAGCCAACTCATCTTATGATAAACTGTAAATTGGTCTAAATGGTGGCTGAGTTCCTTCCTTGAGGTCGATTGAATAGTCATATGAACGATGTTCTGGAAGAATATCTATATTATTTTTCTCAAAAATATCTTGATAATCCAAATATTGGCTTGGAATGCCACTTAAAGTCTTTCTACCATCAGAAATGGGTGTGACATAAATAGCAAAAGTTGATCCTTCTTTTGCTACGTATATAAAAGCTTTTGTACCTATAAATATGGATTTTATTATAGTAAGCTAATAGCTTTTTACTTGGTTGGCAGGATGTTTAATGATATTCTGAGAAAAGTCAAGTTTACGAGAATTCCAATCTATTTGAGGGTTATATTTTTCTAACCATGATAAACTTAAAATAATTGGATTAGATGGGGATTTAATTATGTTAAAGACTACATAGCTATTATGATTATCTATTGTTATTTTTATAGAACGGATTTCATAAGTGACATCTCCAGAAGACAATAGACGACTATCTATGACTTCTACATGTACAAGTTTAGTTTTTTGTACTAAAGGTATTTTACGATTCTTAACAAATTATTCATCTAGAAAATATGCTAAGGCTCTTGAATCTAATAAGGCAGAGGCTCTATAGTTTTTTGGTCCTAAATATATATCTATTATAAAACAAAGAAAGGGTTCTGAAGAGAGAATAGGACCTTCACTAGGAATTATACAAGGTTCCAACTGCACGGTCCCTATTGTAGCTGGACAAATTCGTTTTCCGACATGTTGTCTTCTTTGACAGCCGTACTCCTCATTTTGTAGTTGTGTCGTTTTTTCAGATAATATTGAGCAGTGTGGTTAGGTTCTTTATAATATAAATATAATCCTCCTTGATGATGTTGTCGGGTAGAGAGAATTTGCCTTGGAAAAACGCCGGGTTCCTAGCTGCTACTAGAACTAGTAGGGAACATGAGAGGAAGCCGTGCAAGTATCTTCTATACTTGCAAAATATTTGTTCAAGCTTTTAAATTATATTTGTATTATACTTATACAAGACTAATATAAATATAAAATAAAAATCCATGAATAATACTTATATAAATACTTATATAATACTTATATAAATACTTGTACAAATACTTATATAAAATAGTATATAATCCTTGGTATAATACTTGTACAAATACTTATATAAATATTATGTATAATATTTGTAGAATACTTATATAAATACTTGATATAAATACAAGTATATATACTTATATAAAAGGTATAAGCAAAGTATGTATATATTCAAGTATACCTCAAAATACAACCGCATATGAGGAATACAAATTATACAATAAGCTAAAACTAAATAAATCACTAAAAATTCATCCAAAGGTCAAATCAAGCGTGCTTATAGCCTATAGGAAGCCAATGATCTATTGTAAAACATAACAAAATTTCACAAATAGATGCCTTACCGTTTAAAAGTTATGGCTAAAAGAAATAGGTACTAAAATTTCCCAGTAAATGCAAAGGCAGCAAAGCTCTTCTTCACTTCAGCCTTTGCTCTGATTACGATCCTTTTCCAAATTGGGCATGCAATAGCTTTTTAGAAAGATCACTCTATCACCTAACTTATTCTAAAATTTCGCATGCATGCCTCTCAAACTCCAGATTTTATAGCTAGTTGATTCTACTCTTCAAACCCTAGCAACAATTTTCCCTCTTGACACTTCATGGCTCATAAAACTTTCATAAAAACTTCAAATGTATTGATTTTTGTTTTTATAGAAAGCTTACATAAGCTTAAATAAGCATCTAAAATATCAAAAAGATTGAAGATATTGTCGGACTTGGATGGTTGAAGAAAGTCTCTGCCCCTCTTTATCACGTGGCAGCAAACCCTTTCCCGCTCTCAAGCTCACAACTTTTCTTCTCCAACTTCAAATGCTACAAGAGATGTCTTGATAGAAATCTAGCACAATTTTTCACACTTTCAATAAATTTCACTAAGAAAGACTCGAAATCAAACTTGTAGTGGCAGATCGAAGTTTCTACCATCACTTTTCGATAGCATCAGAAATCATTCTATTAAAACAAGCATAAATTTGAATGTTGCTATTGAATAATAACGTTGAGGTTCCCTTGTACAACTTTCGGATTGAAACTCAAAGAGTCAATTGTCACACTTCACAGCAAAATCAATTGCTTGACTTAATATTTGAGGATTGGATAAATTGAGCATTAATTTTTTTACCTCATATTGTAATCTGTAGAGAAACTGGCTGATGAGTGCAGCATCATCCCACTTGATATCACTTGCTAGTTGTTGAAATTGTGAAGCATATAATGACACTGATCAATTGCCTTGTCATAGGATGCAAATCTTGTTGGTTGCAACACGGATTGCATCATATTTTTCATACAAAGATCAAAATTCCGTTATGAATGCGTCCAAATTATCCAATATTGGATCACGTCGTTCAAAAAAAGATGAAAACCATGATAAAATTGAATCCAAAAGTAACGTTCCAATAAACCTAACTTGAGATCCTTGCATAAGATAACTTTGAGATTGAAATTCAATCACCAGTTGTACTTGATTGACAAATACTCAAAATTTAGATCTTGTGCCATCAAATTTCTCAAGCAAACTAATTTTTGGTTCTCTAATGCTTGAACGGTGCTCCATCATAGGTGAATTAGTATGGTTTGGTGTAGATATTGATGCAGTTCCAACCATCTCTATATCTTCATTTCCTACTAATCTTGTTGCTCCTTGTACTAGTAAACTGAGTTGATGCATTGCAAGCATTAGCTCTCTCATTTGTTCTTGCATTTGTATTATTGCACTCTTCATTTTTGCAAGCTCTGCCATGATAATATACTAGGAAGGAAGATGTCTACTTTCACTTCAAGAAATGTAGAATAACACACACAAAAAAAAAAATCTAGAAACAATATCAGTTTAGAAGTGGGTACTCTACAACTTCTAAAATGCTTATGTCTTATCAAGAGAAAGGAGTAATCCACTCTTAATCAAGAAGAGACAAAGCTCTGATACTATATGTGCAGTCTTGTCAATCTGTCAAGAACATGAACAAGAAAAAGATGTATAATCTATTGAAAATTGTATCAAAGTAAAGTCACAAAAGAAGAATAAGAAAGTATGTATATTCAAAAAAAAACTGGAATGGCTATTACCAAAGACTAGAAATATGAAAACTCTTGAAACTAGACTAGGATCAGGAAAAGAATTGACAAGAGTGAAGAAGGCTTCACTCTTGCCTCTATAAATACTATCTAACTAAGAATTACGTGGCGATATTCTGTAGGACTTCATACACATGTTTGATTTGCAAGACACGTGTCAAACTTGTACGACAAGTTTCCTACATAAATTGCCTTGTTGGATTTGGGGGTGTTTACTTGTTTCTTAGATGAGGCATTTGTTAAGCTTCATAAAATTCTTTTAATATAGAAATCCAAACCTATTCATATAGAGGTAATAGATAGATAATCCTTATCTTCTGATAGTGTCACCTATAAAATAATATGTACAAAAGTGTTGTTTGAAGATTATAGCAACCAAATTATATTTAATATTATTAGGACTCCTTCAAATCTTATTATTCTTGGACTTTCTTAGTTAAAAAAATATAATCCATCTATAGATTAGAAGTTGCAAAGAATAAGATTTTTTATAGAAATCTTTGCAAGAAAACTTTGTAAAAAGTCATGAATTGAAAAGCCTTTATTTTTTGAAGTAAAGACTTTTATAAGATTGGCTAAAGAAAATATATCATTTGTTATTTATATGTCTCCAATTAAAGAGGATATGACTTCATCAGTAAGTATTTTAGAGTAGTATAACATATTTTAAGATGTTTTTTAAAAGAAGAATGTTGATACATTATCAAAGTGTCAACTATACAATTGTGTCATAGATCTTCACAAAAGAAAGAAACCACTTTTTGTCTAATTAATAATCTTTTTCAAAATAAGCTTTTAGCATTAAAAGATTATATTAATCAAAATCTTGCAAAGAATTTCATCAAACATTCAAAGTCTCTAGTAGGTGCATATATATTCTTTGTAAAGAAGAAGGATGGTTCTTTACATATGTGCATTGATTATTGAGAATTGAATAAGATAATGGTGAAGAATCATTATCCACTATGATTAATCTCAAGACTTTTGGAACAATTCAACCAAGCCTAAATCTATATTAAAATAGATCTTTGTGAAGCATACAATTTGATATGAACCAAAGAAAGAGATGAATAGAAGACTGTATTTTGGACAAGGTATGGATATTTTAAATATAATGTCATACCTTTTGGACTAATAAATATACCTGCTATCTTTCAGCATTTAAAAAATAATATCTTTGAAGAGCACCTATACAAGTTTATAGTGATCTATCTTGATGATATCTTAATCTACTCAAAAAATCTAGAAGCATATGTGGGGCATATAAAGTTGGTATTATAAAAGTTATGAGATATAAGTTTGTATGCCAAACTAAAGAAATGTATATTTCATCAACTAAAGATGGAATTTTTGGAATACATTGTATCTACTGAAGGTTTGATGATGGATCCCAAAAAATAGAGGTAATAATACAATAGGCCATTTTGAAGATTATGAGAGATGTATAATATTTTCTTAGATTTGCTAATTTTTATTAGATCTTCATTAAAAATTATTTTCAAGCTGCTGCCCTTCTTATTCAATTGACATGCAAAGACAAGTTGAAATGAGGGCTTCAAGTGGAAAAGGCATTCCAAGACCTCAAAACAACATTTATTATAGCTCCAATATTGGTACATCTAGATTTTATACAAGCATTCTACATAAAAACCAATATTTTGAATTTTGTACTAGGGACCGTATTTTTATAAATAAATATAAATAATAAATTCCATCCTATTATATTTTATTTTTAAAATTTTTTTGCTATTGAAATTAATTATGAAATCCATAGTAAAGAGCTTTTTGCTATTGTGGATTCTTTTTAAGAATGGTATCATTTTTTTGGAAGAGCAATACATCTCGTGATTATATATATGTCAGCTTGGATTTTTAATTGTTGCCAAATTCAATGGAATATGTCATTATCTCAATTTAATTTTGTCATCACTTATTAACCTAGAAAGTAATAAGAATTATCCAATGCTTTATCAAGGAAATCATACCTTATATTAAAAGCAAGAAAAATAGCATTTAATCAATTATATATAATTTTTTTGAAGCCAAAGCAATTTTACCTTAGCGCCACTATTACATCAACACTTATTGATTCTAATTTCCTTGATGACATGCATGCTGTAATTACTAATGATACTTTGGCCCTTGATATCAAGCATCGCCTTAATAAAAATGCTAACAAGTTTAAGCTTGAGGAAGACCTTCTATATTTTGAAAAATATTTGTATATCCCTAAAGGATCAACATGACTATATATTCTTCAATCTTGCCATGACTTCCCAACTGCAGATCATTTTGGATTTAATAAGATCTTAAAACTTATTTTTGGAGATTTTTGGTGGCCTCAAATGTGGAAGGCTATGAAGGACTTTTTGTTCTCTTGTGACATCCATTCAAGATCCAAGAATCCTTGACATTATTTTTATGGATTCTTACAACCCTTGCTTGTTCTAAGACAATCATGGTCTTCTATCTCAACAGATTTTGTCATAATCATGGTCTTGGTCATGATCATGGTCTTCTATCTCAATGGATTGGATCTTATATAATTATTAGAGAAGTTTGCATATAATAATATTCTTCATGCTTCAATTTAGCAAACATCGTTTTATTCCAATTATGGATATCACTTGAAGCTTGATCTACAAAGTACACTAAAAAAATAACAATTTAATAATTGAAGGGTTTACAAAGCATCTATTGCAATATCAAATAACCTTAAAGCTTCAATTATAAGTAGTTCAAGATGCTTATAAGGCATCTATAGATAAATTCATGAATCAACCGCTTATTTTTTATATTAGAGATAAAATATGGCTTCTTTGATAAAACATCAAAACTAAGCGGCAATGCAATAAGTTGTCCTATCAGAGGCTAGAACTATTTTCTATCCAAAAGCAAATTAATCCACTCGCATACCACTTAGAACTACCATCTTCTATGAAGATATGTCCAATTTTCTATATCTTTCTTTTGAAGTCTTATAGAGAGAAAATAAAAGAGGTAAATAATTGATACGATTGATACTAAAGTTAAATTAAGGATAGGATCAAGCTTAAAAATTGCTAGAATAGATTAGATTGATACCTAGGGATCAACCATTTGTAAGATAGGATTGAAATTAGATTTCTAGCGACTAAAACGAGCACGTAGGATAAAATAAGAGATCATTTGGAGATCAATGATTAGAATTTGAGAGCTAGTTTTAAGCTCATTTTAGAAACATAAGACTTGTTTTGATAGGTTTTAGGATAATTTTATAATTTTTATTCAAAATTAGAATTTGTATTGGTGATTTGGATTTTATACAATAAAATTAGGGCTAGCACTCTTGGCTAGTGTATGTGGTTGGTATAACATCTATAGTTGAAAATTTGATAACATGTGGTTGATTAGATGTGCTGAAAGTACATGAAATTTTGAAATAATCTAATAATGCAGTTGGAAGATATTTGATCATTAATGCAAAGAGGTACCAAAAGTTGGCAGTTTGGAGTTCTTTAGGATTTTTGTAATATCTAGAGATCAATTAGTCAAAATAAGGTGAATTTTAGCATGGTATTAAAAGACTTAGAGATTAAGTTATTTATTAATTTTTAATTAAAGTTAATAGTTATAAAAGAAGAAATCACTCTTAAAACTTCTACATCAACTTTTAAGTTGGCTGCCAAGTGACATCAATACAATTTTTGAATATTTTTTTATAATTTATAAGTTGGATTGGGCTAAATTTTTTTGAGCATATAGAAGACATATAGTGGCATTTGTGTGCAAAATTTCACATCAAATGGATGGTCAAATTAAGAGTTACAGCTTGTTGAAGCTTACTAACTAGGATTAGCACTTGTAAAGATAAATTGAAGTTACCTAATTGTCAAAGTAACAATATAATTAGAGTTTGTATATAATTAAGATTATCAAGAAGAGTATTTTTGAGTACCTTTTATTAACTTTAAGTACTTATGAATTGAAATTCAAATTATATTCTTCTTATATAGGTAAAACTTATTAAGGTTTCTTACATATTTGTAAACCACAACTTCACCTTCTATAGCCAAGTGCCTCATGCATTTCCAAACAAGATAATATATAATACTACATCAAAAAGAGTACAATAATCATTGCTTATTATTGAAATCAAAAATCATAAAAAATATGAGGTCAAAAAGGTGCTAGATTTATGACAAAGATGGAATAAATTGGAATATCTTATTCATTGGCATGGCTATGATATCAATGAGCACATATAGGAATTGGCCAAAAATCTTGCCAATGTATCTTAAAAGATGCAAGAATTTCATTGACTCTATTTTCACAAATCCAAATATATTTAATGATAATTTCTTGGTGAAGATTGGATCCGAGGAATATTTATAAGAAAGAGAGAGTTAAACTAAAACTTGCATCAACATTCAATCATCTAAAATAGAATAGAGTGGTAGAAGCAAGTCAGTCATCATGTCTAATTTTCAAGTATTGAAAGATTTAACAAAATAAGATTCAAAAGATTCACCTATTATATAAGCTTTAAATAAACTAGTACAATTTTCATAGCCTTCAATTGAATAAAGTGACGATGATACATTTCAATACCAAGTACAACTATACTTGGAGCTATTATGAATAACATCCAACCATGCAAGTCTGGATTCCAATACTCAAGCTTTAATAATATTGCTTGAGCTTGGAAAGATGAGTTCTTTTAAATTTGAGATCTTGTTTGGAAGATGTTTTGAAGGCCGCAATAAAGATCGGATCTTTGAATGGGATGTTTCAACAACAGAAGTACTAGTCTAAAACCATTGGTGATTTTTTTGAGGACCAATAGAATTTATTATCCAAGAACGGAGAACAGAATATATAGCTTCATTAATATAGCATATTCTTGATTTTTTACATATGTAAAAAGATTTTCAAAGATATGAATTTTTTTTAAATTCATTACTAGAGAAGGAAGTGATATTAGGGATGTACATTTTAAAAATTCATAGAATCTTTTAGAACATTCTAAAAATTCATGAATTAGTGAAAGTCAGTTAAGAAGCTTTGTAGTTAGTGGAAGGAGCTCGAGAAGCTTTCAAGTTGGTAGAAGGAGCTTGAGAAGCTTTCAAGTTGGTAGAAGGAACTTGAGAAGCTTCTTAGTTGGTAGAAGCTACTCGAAAAGCTTCTTAGTTTGATTGAAGCCACTCAAGAAGCATCTTAAACAAGGATATATATGGGAGTTAAGGCTAAAGAGTTCTTTAGTCTCGACAATGCATCTCTTGGAGTTTTAGCTCACCTTTATTGATGTTGTTTATGTACTCATATGGTTAATTCAAGTCTTGTTGATTTCTTCTTCAAACCTTTTTCTAATTCAAGTCTTGTTGATTTCTTCTTGAAATTTTTTTCTAATTCAAGTCTTTTGTTATGTATTCTTATAATTTTGACAACTTACACATATTATGAATGAAAATATCTTGGTATTCCATATAGATATATTCCAATGATTCTTTTGTACTAAAGAATTAATTTGCATAAGCATATACATAGGTGTTTTATGGTTGCATGCCATTGCAAAGCATATAAAGGCATTGTCTATCCTATTTTACATTGAAAGCTATAAAAACTAGACAACACTTTATTGAAGTTTGATTTAACAATGCTACCTGTGAATACCTGCATATTACTTAGATAACCAAAGAAAAAACAAATGTGCATTAAAGATAGTGGACATACCAAACATGCTATCTATTATAGCTATTGTAACAAGTTTGGTCATTATAGAAGAACTTTTCAAAAGCCCATCTAAATACAATTTAATAATTTTTTTTATTTTTTATATTTATATTTTTGAAATTAAAAAATTGTTAACCTATTTTGATATATGTATCAACATTTATCAAGCTTATTTATGATATTTTTTTTTTAAAAAAAAATCTATTTATATACTAAGATTCTATAATTTACAAAATTTTCTTTTAAGGGGTGCTGCCTCTTTAAGACTCCTTGCCTGCTTTGCATGGAGCTGAATCCTAGTTGGGGGGTTCTTCCTTGGACCTCGCTTTGTAACTGCAATTCTATATCAAATTCTACAATCCCATTACAAGGATTATTTTAGAAATTAAAAATTTATTAGACATATTTTTGATATTTTCTCTAAATACAATCCGGCTGGAGTCTGAGACAAATGTCCATATCACATGGACAAACTCACAAAGAAATAGGATCTAGTGAAGTTTCCTTTCTACATTTTGACAAAACTCACACTCATATATATATATATATATATATAGCAAATGAAGAAGTATAAAAAAATTAAGATGAGAATGTATCTGGTCAATGCCCTTCCGTCGCATGATTACGGAGCTCAAGGTACAGAGAGTACCCATAATGGGACTGAATCACTCCCAACACACAATCTTAACAATCTCCAACAAACTACAGCTGGGTACGTAATACTCTGGGAACTGCAGCTGCTTGGATCCTAGCTTCTATAAGAAGCTGCAGCTTCTGCTTAACTTCCACTCTGCATTGCAGCTTTACCCACAGTGGTGCTGGCTGCTGTTGGCTGCTGCTGTTGTTGGGGTCCTCACTTCCCATCAGCTTTTATGATTCTGGGTGGAGAGGATTTCAGCGCTGCTGCTTTACATCGGCTTCGTCAGATTGCTTCTTGCATGGAGTTTGGTCTAACTTGAGTCTGGTTTCACTCAGATCGATGGTTAGAATGGGAGAATGAGGAATGCGGGTTTCCAGTGATGGAATTGTGGGAGCTGGAGATGACTGTGCGCCGAGGCAACTGCTCTAATCATTTTCGTACCAGTGTATTCCTTCAAACCACTTCTCTTGACTGCAGTGGTGGTCTGAAGGAGTTCATTGGTACACAAATCTTGAGAGCATGGAGGAGAATAGAACATGAGTCTTCTTTGCTGTGATTGATGTCCACATGGAGGAGAACTCTGCCTTCTTGTCAATGCTATCTTAGCAAATGCATGTTTCCGAATGAGGAATTGGATTCTGGACGTGTATTCTAGTTGTCTCCCTTCCGTGTCATCAACTGATCGACTGTAAGTCTCTTACACTGGAGTCGTCAAGGCTCACGCAATTCTATTTGTTTTCGTGACCCTACTACAGTCATCGCGCAGTTAAATTGGATTTAGGAGGATATTTACTCTGTCGAGTCTAGTCTGATTATGGAGCCCACCAGTGAATTTTCTTCAAGGTTACTGAGCAGTAATCTAAGGCGACAGCGGCAATCCATCGTTGGATTGTTCAATGTCCCTGTCAACTCCATGCAGGTACCTGCAAGTAGGTATTGCCTAGATTATAAATCGTTAACTTGACTTGGGTCATTGTCCATACCTTCTCCTTTCAATGAGTTAAAGGATGTAAATCACTGTGATAGTTTCCGAATACATCACTTGAGTCATATCACTAACTCACGTCGACGCAAGCGTTCATGGACATTTCAGATGGTAGAAATTATCGACCATTCTGGACATCGCACATCAGATAGCTTATCACAGATGCCGATGTAGTCAATAAGATTAAACTTGGTGAGATCAGAAACTTAGAAGAGTCCTCGTAAGCTATTGAATTTCTGTTGCTTCAGCATTGCCGCCATCTGCAAACTATGCGCAAATGCATACCCTGCATGCTCTCTAACGAATTACTAAATGATGTAGCGGCTTCATTGAGATACCTTCAAATTATTTAGCCATCTCCTTAGGTAGAACTACTACTTATCCCACTCAGTCATTGTAAGATTGAAGTCTGTAATTGCAATCACGTACTAACGAGAAGAAGCCTTAATTCCACTTAACAGAAAAACACAAGCCAGAACTTTCTTCTCGTTGTCTCATGATTTATTACGGTTGATCGCCGATTCTGTGATAAAACCCAACTCAATGTTAAACGACAACTCCACGCCCATGCAATGCTTTTTGTGCTGAGCCCGAACCATGAAGTTGCAGATCAAGTCACCGGTCTACAAAGTGCGCAGAATATTGTGCAGAGCCACGGTTAGTTCAGGAAATCCGCTCTGCACCATAATCGAAACATCTAACAGCAGCAGCATCCGGAGATGAAAGTAGACCTTAGCATCAAATTCTAGTCCTCTTTCTATTACCTGTAACAGTTTTAAATGGATATTTTTTTGTTGTTTTCTCAAAAAAACTTTTTGTTGAAAATTGTTTCAAGTTTGAAAAGAAATTAATAGAAATAATAAAGAGAAGAAAGCTTAGAATTTTGATCCTGACAGGTAAAAGGTGATGTTAGAAAAATAAACAAGTTACACGATGTACCTAATATATAGTGATCTGGGACAAAGAGCCTGTAATGTTAGATTGAGAATAGATTGTTTGTCTGTGAAGGGACTGTATCACTTTATATTTTAACAATGAATATTAATATATTTTTGGTGAAACAAAAATTTATATAAAAGGGTACAAAAACTTGTAATCTAATTTATTCACAAGTCTGTCAGTAAAACAAGTACTGTATTAAAGTAATGAAAAAATAAGTAAAACAGAAATAAAGACAGAAAGCAAATAAGTAGAAAAGAAGAAAAGTTTTCATTGATATAAAATCTTGTATATATATAATGCCAAAATATGCCATAATGGCCTAAAATGACTAGTCCAATAGAATCTAGCAAAATAATATTGCAAAAAACATTTTATTTTGTACAACACAATTACCCTCTTGAAGTCCCTGATGCCACTCAAATGCATGAATTGAAAGGGAAAATAGACGTGCTATCAACAGTGTCACAATAAGATGCTATTATCAAACAACTCACAGAATATGCTGAACAAGAAATCAGAAAACTTGCCTGCATTACAAAACAAGATTCCTTTCACATTCAATTAAGTCTCAACATGTACATACGCAACGAAACCCAATGTACAAGCCCACTGAGATGATAAAAATTCTCACCTCTAACTAAATTCATTGTCTCTTTTGAGAAACTTGTTTCGTGAAGCTGTGAGGTAGTAATTTTGGAGGTACTTGGTCATATTAGCTCTGGCTCCGGAAGGTACATCACCGTGTCTCCTAAGCATAAGGGAGAACCAAAATAACTTTGATCATTCTCATCTTCATCGATGTCTTCGACCATGCTTGTGGTTCATCGATGTCCTCGACCAGCTTCTGCACATTTCAATCCACAAAGCTGAGAGAGATGAACATGTGGTTCACAAAAGATGCTTTCCTGCTAAGATGATGCTTGTATGTCTTGTATTGAAATGTCACTGGTGGGATTTGCTAGGTAAAAATCTGCTGACTCGTTCAGTCAGAAAATCAATCGAAATGAAACTAAGTGATAAATATCACTACTAACTCCAATAAACTTCAAAATGAAGACTTTGTCAAATGAAATTTCGATTGGTGGATTAAAGTACATATCACGTAGATTTCTGACAGAAAAATTCAGAAGTTGGCGTACCACTGCTACAGCTGCAAGATAGTCCAAGGCAGCAACTATGTAGGCAGCTTTCAATCGATACATGAGTTTTACTCGATGCTGTGCAGAACGTGCCAGCTTGTGAAAAGAAACGAATCACAACAACGTTAGATTAGAACAGAGAATTACTGCACAAATCACGGAGACTGACAAAATCAAGATGCATTTCACACGACAGTAAAACTGCCATATAGAAAAGTCAAAAAAAATATTCATAGAGTGACGAAAAAACACGCAGCTTCGGAACTTAACTCAAACTGTATACAAGTGTGTACACACCACCTAGCCATGAAAAGTGTGTTCAGCATGGAACAAAACAATTAATTCGTACCTGCTGGACTTTCTTATCTGTGTATAATACACTCCTGAAAGTATGCGAAACAACTTCCAGGAGCAAACGTGGGCATTGTATTGGTAAAAATGGTTCTTTTCCCAAGCACATCCTTAGGCTACTTACTATGTCAACTTGCAGTTGGAAAGCCACGCCTGCTGCGAAAAGCATGGACGCAAACATTTTTGGGCTGGTCGAAACATTTTCTCCATATTGTCCTGGCATTTGCAAGGAGAAAACCAAAGAATTTAGATAATCTTAACATCTTGCTGATTAAACGCTAGAAACGCACAAGTACCTATATGTCTCACACCCTGACCACGGAAAAGAATGATGATATGAAGAAATTATTCATGGAGGTTGTCAATGATTTCTCAACACTGAGATCATACCCCGTGAATTGAACGCATTACGAACATACCAGGTACATATCTATCAAGGTTCTGACCTGCTGCATATCTGTTCAGCTCCAAATTTGGTTCAATAAAGTCACTTTCATAGCCTTCGACGTTTTAATCTGTTCAGTAATGTAGATAAGATCACGTGTTTGAAAATTCAGTATATCAAGTCTGAAAGTGATGAAGAAGTGAAAAAAGAAATCACAGTGATCATCGAAAGAATATTTTTGTCAAATGGCGTAACCTCGGTTGTAACATAGTGCTCGAGTAAAACGCCAATTATTGTATAGTGGCTGAACAATGCAGTCTATATTGTCAAATAAATAACTGATGAAAAGCACTGAACCTCAGCTGAATGAGCATTAAGTTTTAACAGTTTTACCTCTAACTTCGCTGCTCGTACATGAGATGGCTCACTTGAAAACAAAGGGTACTCAAGATAGATGTCAGCATCAATGTCTTCAAAGAACTGAAGAACAAAAAATGATGTGTTAGTAGCAAGCCCTTGCTATTAAGAAGTAATTTTTCTGAAAAAACGTCATTCTGAACACAAGTGTGGTTTCTTCAAGCCTAGACAGTGCCCTGGTACATCTGGCCTTGATAATATGTTCGTGTGACTTAAGTTTTGGTACATAATAAAGCATGCTTTCATAGCCCTATGAAACACTCTTATAGATACTGATTCTCAAAAGGTCCAAGAACTGAAATGAATTACCTCCCTCAGATTCACAGAGATATGGCCAGACAAACCAGCACTCCAGTTCTGCGCGAGGAAATGGTTAAGCCATCAAACTCTGGTAAACTACTGTCAGCTCTCACATGACTTTCGAGGGGCAAGTAGATAGCTCAACACACGTCAAGTTTGTTAATTCAAAAACATTACCTGATCTACAGCAGGCCCCATCCAATGGTTGCCATCCCATTCAAAGACCAGAAACCGAGTCAATACCACTGAATTATCGATAATCGGTAAATGTGTTATCTTGACGAGATTGGGATCAAAAAACGACTTGCTTTCTCCCTCTACATTCACTCATCAATCTTGAAAAGGTAGTCTCAAAATCAAGAATGCTGATGAAAACAATATCAATACTAATTCTCCTTCTTGCTCAATGCATGACTGCTGATGAAATATTGTCTCAAGGGCCAGGTAGAAATCAAACGTACAAATGTATATGTGAAGCTTGTCTAGTCTACCACATCCAATTTCCCATGAGAGCTGATGGTTGATAATACATTTGTCAATAATTACTTCAAACTCCCCAATTTTCTGTAGTATTATTCCGTGCAGGAGTGAAATTCTCAGAAAATAAGTCTCACGGCTATTTTAAGAGCTAGCTCCAGATCTCTAGATTTTGGTGGAATAGGAAGGCGTATTCCTGTTATTCTCAAGAACTTGATACCGACGTTATGTAGTTGAGCTTTATGTGGCGAATGTCTTTCCGAGCCTTCACTCACTTCCATCTCTACAGATCATTGTCCTACTTGGTTGTCAGGCGAAAAGTCGTAGGTCAATACTGTAAGCATCAATATCAGTCGTCGAGATTTCAACTTCCAGCTTTCTTCCACTATTGAAAGTGGAATCGCGATCAACATGACAAGAATAGATTCAGGTTAAATAATTCGTATAAAGGGCCTACCTCTGTTAAGAAAACATGACAAATTCAATGATCAGTCAAACAACCGACCAAGGTGCAGGACAGGATTCAACTGTGTGGGAACTTGGTCCATACATCTATCCTCTGGCAATTACTAGCAGCATGGTGCTTTTCCATCGTATGAGTCTGCTCACCAAAATTAAGGGTAAGCACACATTCTAAATGAGAATAATGTAGGCGTCCAGTGATTCATATACCTCAGAAACCAACGATCTAGGTTTAAATCTTAAAATGGATCTATCAGATTTTTATCGACATGAAGACAAAAGTCATTTAAGATTTGAAAAAACCTCAATTGAAATATTATTAGCCCGTACTTTCAATTCTATCGTCCTGGATGCAGAATGGCACAAGAAGTGCATTGTCATAACAAGGATACTTGACAGGCCTCTGAGGTCATTAAGAGCAATGATTCTCTTGTATCTGAAACATTTCTAGCCAGAACAAGATGTTCAATAGAGCACGACGTGTAATCCTTCGCAGTAAACTTGTAATCTCACAAGCGCAAATTTTATGAGTGCAACTTCTTTTCACAGAAGGATTCTGCGAGGAAACAGCAAACCATGCATAATCCTTCAAGTAAAATTTCCCACTGAGTGCTTCTTGCGTCGGAAGTAGTCGACAAGTATCAAAAACATGAGATCATTCATTCTCTTTTGAAAAAAACTCAACTCACATTCTAAGAATCGCAGATATGGTGAGCTTCTACTACGCACCATAACAGAAAATCAGCGAGCACCTCCACACTAATAACACATTTGCACTACAAACAACTACCTCGTTCTCTTACACAAACCTGAATGTTACCCCAGGATTCCTGCACGGAAGTCCGTAAGAAATAATTTCTATCACTTTCTCAACTGAGTTACAATCCTCCAGAACTATTCAAAATTCACCAAGACCATCTTTAAAAAAAAAAATTCAACGAGTGCACCGAAGCTCACACATGCAGCGCACCATATACCGTGAACGCGACAATAGAACTTCCACCAAGATCAATGACAAGTGCGCGACGCAGTCTAACTGCGACAATCCTCCACAATACCTTGCTTGACCACAACAATTATTCCGCCAAATCATCCCTTGCTGCTTGCACTGAGAAATACAATTTCCGCCAAACCTCACACTCGAATAGTCGAAGAAAGCTAATTGGCGGCAAGCTGGATCCAGCCTCCTTGAACAGCAGCAATCAAAGCTCCGCAACACTACCCAAGCGCTTAGGAAAAAATTATTCACAAAGTCGCTCCGAAGCTGTTTCGTCGCACTAGGACCAAGAGCTTGCAAGACGGCGTGAGCGTTTCTTCACGTTTCTTAACTAGCTTGAAGAGCAATGGTGGTGGCCTCTGGAGTGTGACGGGGACTTTAGGTGACGTGGAAATGGTGACGTGGAATTGTGCTTTCCGCCACGGTGGACTCGTCATTGTGCAAATTGTTAAAATATGCAATATGGGGCGGAAAGGGTCGAGGAACGGGCAGAGAAATGATAGTAACTGAGAACGATGTGGCGTATGATGAAATGCCAGGTGTAATTCCATGAAAAAATTGCATTAACGACCTTCTCGAGTTGCTGTCCAGCGTTTCAGTGTTGTTTTGCGCTAAATTGCAGCGTGGCGAATGCGGCCAGGGTGTCGTGGATCCGGGTGAGAAATGTTTCCCACATGCGTCATTTCTCCCAATTATTAAATAACGGATTTCTTAAACAACCTTTGTAGCACTCGCTGTACTCCGCAGCAAGGGATCCAGTGCATACGCAGTCATCATCACACCCATACTGATTTCACACCTCCGGGACAACAATCCACAGATGAGTACACATCACCTGATTAGTCACGATACACTATACAAAAATAAAACTCAGTCACTCCTACGTGGCATAGATTTTGTGAGTCGGGGGCATCACAGTAAGAGAAAGAGGCAATGGAAAATGTTCAAGAAAAGGTAGAGGAGCTAATTAGTGTGTTGTACATGAATTTTTTTGTTGATGCCTTAGAAATGGTGCAATCAGTTTCTATTGATGAAAAGGCATCTTCAACAAAATTTTGTGGGCAATGTGGAGGGTGCAAGGTTAGTAATCTATTTTTATTGAGGGTGCCTAAATATTACTACTTTGGAATGTTAGTTTGAATAAAAGACCACATGTGATGCATGGTATGTGTAAATATTTTTGTATTTCAAAGATGCATCTATGATCAAGTTTTGTAGGTGTATATTGTTACCTTTAAGTGATCAATAAAAGAGGAGGGCTTCATAAGCACAAATATTATCAATCTTTAGAACTCAAGAAAAATAAGGCAGTTGATGATAGAGGCACATTGTTTATGTCAAGTATCATCATCTTTTTTAACATCAATAATTAGGATTAGGTTATTTTTAATAAATTAAGTTATTTTTAACAAGGACTCTTAGAATAAATAGCTTATAGAATAAGTTTTAATAGTCACATGGTATATTTAGAGGAATCTAAAGATCTAATTTACATCTAAGAAAATTCTTCAAAATTTGATCACAAAAGATATTATCTATCTAAAATATTTTTACCTACTTCTATTTATTTCTATTTACTTAAAAAATATAGAAATTTATTATATAAGATCTAATATTTTAAAAAACTTGAAAGAAATAAGAAAATAATTTATTTTTATAATATTGTTTAGAAGATTCTTGACTTAGCAATAAGAGATTGTAAAAAAATAATCATGTATATTTTAATAATAAATCAACTAGCTCCTATGTTATAGTAGTATAATATGAAGTAAAAGTTTTGCTTGTTGTTGCTAGTCCTTAGAAAAGTAGACTAATATTGTTAATATTATTTGTACCTTTAATTATTTTTAATTAAGGTTATGCAATGGTTGTTTTGTCTACATAAATTGTAAATGGTGTAAGAATAAAACAATCCATATCATTGTTAGCTTATGATATATATAGATTTTAAAATTAAAATAGTAGCATATGATGTAGAAGTGTAATACTAGGTATCTTTTAGAATATTTGTAATATGGTATTAGATAAGATATCTATATTAATATATCATTTAAGGTATCTATAGCAAGATATCAAACATAGTATTGACATCATAGTATTTACAATAAAGTATTGACAATAGAATAACTATAGCATGGTATTTACAACATAATATGAATAGTGTGGTGTCTATGATATAATATCTACAAAAGAATATCTTTTAGGATATCCACTATAAAATATTTATAATAGAATATCTAGAGGCAAATATTAGCTAAAATACTATAAAAATATAGTTTTGAAAGATGAATTATATAATTTCTATTATATAATAATAATAAATTCTATTCTAATCCATCAATTATAAAAAAGGCTTAAGGTCTACGCGGAGCAAATTCTAGTTATCATAGCATCAAATTGTAGATTGCTTCCAATGCAACTTCCTAAAAATAGAAGACTTATAGAATAAGTTTTAATAGCCATGTGGCATATCTATAAAAGTCTGAATATATATTTTGTATCTAAAAAACTTCTTTAAAGCTTCTTTAAGAAGATGTTATTTATCTAGCATGTTCTACATACTTCTATCTACTTCTATTTATTTCTATTTATTTAAACAATGTAAGTAATTATTCCATTAATCTCTCTAAATAACAAGGTCTATGTAGAGTGGTGAAGTTGCTTCATAAATTGTTGAAGCCTAAGATCTATTTAATGGACCTAGTAACATACTTTAATCTATATTTTATATAAAGATAGTTGATAGGTCTCTTTAATCATTGTTGTTTCATATTAGAGCAAGAAGACCACCTTGCTATTTGACCATTATTAAAGCTTTCATAATTTCCTTCAAATACCATATTTTACATGCCATCAAATATATTATAGTTTCAATAATATTACTACAAATTAGAAGTCTCTTTCTAGATGGTGGTAGCAAGTATGGTGTATCTTGCTATCTAATCAAGGAACAATATGTCTTTCTTAAGGATCTTTTTCATAATTCTAACATTGTTTATATTGAGATAAATTATGTACTTCATTTGACAATTTTATAAATTACAACTCTTGAAATTAATCTATTAATTATTGATTCTTTATGTTGTAGAAAAATTCTACAAGTTGATTTTTGAACTTTTTCTTCTTTGATTTATATCATCTTATTATTAATAGTTTATTTTTTTTTAATAAATATATAGCAATAAATTATAATATATTTGCAAGATTTTTGGATGGCTCCCATATACGTTTACTAATATCATATTTGTACTAATATATAAGATATTCTAATTTATTTTGGCATCGCCTTAAATCCAAGACTTCTTTCACTTCAAATTCTTGGTTGTTATCTATTTCAATAAGAGATGGTGGTAAATATATATTTTTTTGATATATTAATCATAGTATAAGACTTAATAAAAAATACATAAAATATAAGATGAATCTTTATTAATTTTGGTATTTGTAATCAATATGTGATTAAATAAATATATTTTTAGATAATAAATAGACTAAGCCTTCAATAATCTAGCTTATCACAAAATTGATTAGTTTTGATATTGTAACAATATAATCAAAAGTATAATTATATTTATAAACTTGATTAAAAAAATATCAAATTATCAAATTATGGAAATAATTATAATTAATAAAAAAATAAAGTTTGTTGAATAGGAGAATATATTATATTAACTTCAAAAATTAATACCATTGACAAATATAAATTTTATTCTAATTTGCTTTGAAAGACAAATTGAAGTATAATTTTGAAGCTAATATTACTGACTCCACTTTAATTTGTCTTTGGAAGTTAATTATATAAGTAAGACATCAATTTGATAAAAATCCTTGATAAATATTCAATAATAGTTAATAAAATTTTAAAAATATTAAATGCCATATATAATTTTTGAAATTATCTAATCTAAAATAGTCTTTATTTTTTAAAAATTTATTTATAAACCATCAATTAAGATGAAATATTTCAAAATTTTCACTTATGTTGTGTAAAATGTATATTTTTCCATTTTAGCATGTAATCTTATATCTCTAAGTTTTGTAAGATAAGACAAATATATTATTCATGTTCTTTCATATTTTGAGAATAAATAAGAATATTATCCAAATACCACATGACAAAATTATCCAAAAATTTACAAATTAAATCATTCATCAAATGTTAAAAAGCTATTTGAATATTTATAATTCCAAAAAGAATATCATTATATTTAAAATAGCTATATTTAATTTGAAATGTAATCTTTTATTCATTTTTTTCTTTAATATGTACCAAATTATAGACTTTTAGAAGATTAATTTTAATATAGATCTTAGCTTTACTAAGTTGATCAAGAATCTTCAATATTATAAACAAAAAATAATGATTTTTTTATAATCAATTTATTAAATTCATGATATTTCATACATTTATATGAAGATCTATTATTTTTCTTTATTAGATATTGGTGTATTTACAAAATATTTTAAATATTGGATAATTTTTTTCCAAGATATTCATTAATATATTCTTTTAGAGTGAAAAGTTTATTTTTTAAAAAATTATAAATTAGTCCAAAAGATAGTTAAGTTTTATTATATTAAAAAAATGATCTATTTGTTATTTATGCAATACCAAGTCTTTATTCATAATGGCACTTGTAATAGAATCTTAGAGCAAAATCAAAAATATTAAGATATATTTGAAAAGAAAAATATTGATTTGTTGTTAAAACACCAATCTTATGATTATACAATTGATCTTCAAGAAGGAGCTCAACTACCATTTGAACCTATTTATAACTTATTATAAAATAAACTTATAGCTTTAAAAGAATATATTGATGAAAATCTTGCAAAGAATTTTATTGAACATTCAAAATCTCCTCAAGGTGCACCAATCTTCTTTGTAAAGAAAAAAAATGGATCCTTACAAATATATGTAGATTATTGTAAAATCAACAAATTGACCATCAAGAATTGTTATTCTTTGCTTTTAATATTGAAGGTCTTTAATTGATTGATTGAATCTAAGATCTATAAGGAGTCTATAATTTTGTATATATTGAAGAAAGAGATAAATAAAAGATTATATTTTAAACTAGATATGATTATTTTGAATATAATATCATATATTTTAGACTTATAAATATTCCAATTTATTTTAAGTATTTAATAAATAATATATTGTATAAATTTTAAAATAATTTTATTATACATTATTTGAATAATATTCTTATCTATTCCAAGCATACAAAAGAATATAAAAGATATATTTGTCTTGTGTTATAAAAACTTAGAAATATAGGATTATATATTAAGATAAAAAAATATATATTTTATACAATTCAAGTAAAATTTTTAGAATATATCATTTCAAATAATATTTTTTAATAGATTCTAAAAAGACACAAATTATTACAATGTCATATTATGGTTTGGCTATTATATGAAAATAATATATATATATATATATATATATATATATATATATATATATATATATTTAATATATAATTTATTATGCAATTAAATGAGAGCTATATCAATAGATTTTAATTAGTTATAAAATGTGGTTAGATTATTATTTTGGAAAGAGTCTATTTAAAAGGACAATATTGTATAGAAAACAATAAAGGATCTACGGTTGAGATTAGAAAGAGTACTTTTTTAATTATATTTTACATATACAACTCAATGAATTCTCAATAGAAATAAAGAAGATATTGAAAGTTGAAGTTGATACTTGTAATCTAAGGATAGTAAGTAACCTATTTAATTAATGATTATATTTTGAGCTATATCTTAAGCAATTTGACAAGGTTTTGGCTCAAAAATTTTAAAGTATATATTTTTATATTATAAAGTTTACATAAATTTTTGTAATATTTTTTATTTTGGATTTTTAAGATATGAAGAAAATAGTGCTCAAATGTCTATAAATTAGAATTTTAAGCTTTTGCTAGGATTTTGAGTTATCAAATGATAAAAAATAAATCTATAGCTTTTTTTTTATATATAATTAAGTTTAAATTATAAACTGCACTTTTAAAAAATTTGACATAAATTGAATTAGCAGATCAAGAGATATTTGAGTGTAAAATTTACGAAGAAAACAATCTTTTGTAGATGAATAAGGTATTGAAAGATTTTATTACAATTTGAGCATTTTGTACAAACTAAAGGAGTTTTTTGGAATCTAAGACTTTATAGAGGTATAAAAGATGGATATATGGAGTTATAATAAAATTTTGATATAAAGAAATTTTTTTAAAAGGAGATTATGGATTTGTTTAGAAGTTTTTGAGAATCTAATTTATCAGTAATTGATTAGATATGATTTGGTATAGAAAAGAGTATTAAGGATTTTTTAGATGCCATAAAAAATATTATGTATAAACTATCAAAGATATAAATTGAAAGAAGATGCATAAACTAGTAAAATATATATAAAAATAAAAAATAAAAAAATAGAAATAAGAAAGTATATATATTCAAGAAGAAATTAAAATGGCTATTTTTAAAGATTAGAAAATATAAAGACTCTTGAACTAGACTAGAAGTAAGAAAAAAATTGACAAGAATAAAGAAGGCTTCACTCTTATCTCTATATATACTATCTATCTAAAAACCACATGGCAACACTCTATAAGACCTCCAACATGTATCTAATTTGCAAGAAACATATGAAACTTAAAAAATAAATTTTCTACATGTGTGTCACATAATTAACTTGCTCTACAAGCTATCAATATGTGCGACATGTGACTAACTTATTGGCCAAGTTTCTAATCTACCAATCACCTATAGACTTGTATAAAGATGAAACCTCATCTATAAAGCTTCTAGAAAGCTTTTCTATAAGATATTATCAAATTAATCTATTTTTATTTACTTCTATCTATCTATATTACTTAGATAATTATTAGAGTAGATCTTATATCTGTGACACAAACCTACTTAAATATAAAAGATTTTTATCAATATCATTTTTTTAATATAATTATATATTTTTTTATCTTCTCTATTAAAGATAAATCACTTATTAAAATTTAGCCAATAAATTAAAAATAAACTTTTTATAATTAGATATCTAATATATTTTTAGATTAAAAATCATACCATACAACAATGGATTGGATAACTTTTAGAATTACATGTAATGTCTAATATATTTTAGGATTTATAAATTATTATTAGATATTTATAAAAATAAAATTTTAAATTATTATGCTACTTATTTAATTAGCTTTTATAAACAATTTAGAATGAATTAAGATGTAGAAGTAACATATTAAGATTTAAAAGTGATTTTTATTTTAGCTTCTATTTTTTATATATATATATATATATATATATATATATTTAGCTATTTTTTATAGAAATAAATATATCAAACTTTATATTAGATGTAATAAAATTTTAAATAAATATAGATAATAGACTTTATTTTATAATTTTTTATTTAATTTAATTTTAAATTATTTATTAAATGCATTACAAGCACAACATGACTTTTCAATAGCATGGCACTTTAAATATAAGAATACTTTTGATCTTATTTCAAAAAAAAATTAGTGGCTTCAAATGTAAAAAATTGCCAAAATAATTATTTAATCTTGTGATAGTTATTCTAGAGCAAAGACTCCATGTCATCAATCCTATAGACTTTTTTAATCTTTTCTTATTTTGAAGAAACTATGGTCATTTGTTTTAATAGACTTTATTACATATCTTTTAATTTCAAATTTTTACAACTTTATTTTTGTGATGGTTGATGGTCTATCCAAATTAATATATTTTGTATCTCTTATAAACTATAATAAGTAAAGAAAGAGCTATAATTTTTTTTGACAATATCTATTGATATTATAGACTTTTAAGTGATATTATACTTAATTGAGGATCTCAATTTGTATCAAGATTTTGGACAACATTCTTTAATATATTAAAAGTAGATATCTAATTATCATTAGTTTTTTTTAATCTTAAAACAAATAGACAAAAAAAAAACATGTGAATCAAGTATTAGAGCAATATCTGCAATATTCTATCAACTATCAATAAGATAATTAAACAACTATTATGCCATTAGCAAAAAAATTATATAATAACATAATATATTTTTCTACTTAACAAACTCTATATTGTACTAGTTATGATTATAATCCATAATTTGATAATTTTGATTTTTCAAAAGTTAAAAATCTAGTAATAGAAGATTTGATAAGTAAAAAAGTAAAGTTTCATACAACAATGAAGGTATGGCTAAAAGAGGCTTAAGAACTATAATGATTGTTTTTTAAAAAGAACAACATCTATTCAAAATTGGTAATAAGACATGGCTATTCTATTATAATATCAAGACTAATCAAGTTTGTGATAAGTTAAATTATCAAAGACCTAATTTATTTGTTATTCAAAAATAGATTAATCTTATTACATATAGATTGCAACTACCACAATTAATGAAGATTCATCTTGTATTAATGTATCTCTTATTAAGTCTTATATTATAATCAACATATAGAAAAGAAAATAATTACTATCACTTCTAGTTGAAATAGATATCAATCAAGAGTTTAAGATAGAAGTTTTAGATTTAAGACAACATTAAAATGAATTGGAATATCTTATATATTTGTATGGATCTAATATTAATAAATGCATAAGAACCACTTGAGAATCTTGCAAATGTGTAAAAACTTACTATTATTTTTTTTATTGATAACGTCTATCAAAATTAAGGACCAATCATTGAAACAACATGGTATAAATCAAAGAGAAATAAGATCAAAGATTAATTTTTAGAGCTTCTTTACAACTAGAAAATCAATAATAGGTAGATTCATCTCAAAAGTTGTTATTTACAAAACTATCAAATAAAATTCTTAGATTGTTTTAATCTAGATGACGTCAAAATTATAATGAAGATCTTCAAAAGAGATATGTTTTTTTTAAAATAGATAGCAAGATACAAAATATTTGATACCACAATCTTAGGAGAGGCTCTTGATGCTTAATAATACTAGTGGATGTAGGTATTATACCAAATGGCATATAAAATGTATTTTTTGAAAGTAGTTATATAAGCATCAATAATAATCAAATAAGTAAGTGGTTCTTTTTCCTTGATATGAGACATTCTTGATAGCTAAAGGAACCTATCAACCAACTTTTTACAAAGCATAGATTGTTACTAATATCATTTGACAAATCTTGAATTTCACCAATTTATGAAACAATTTGATAATTCCTCATGAGACTTGACTTCTAAAAGAGAAAATAATATAATAAATATCTATATTACTTAAATAAATAGAAATAAATAGATTTAAGTAGAAGTAGATAAAAACATGTTAGGTAAATAATATCTTCTTTATGAAGCTTTGAGGAAGTTTTTTAGACATGGATTAGATATTTAGACTTTTATAGATATAGCATATGGCTATTAAAATTTATCCTACACATTTTTTATTTTTAGAAAGTTACATTGAAAGCAACCTCAAATTTAATGCTTAGGCTATAAGCCTTAAGGTTCCTAAGAAGCTTTTATAAGATCTTTTTTGTAGCTAGTTTATATAGAAGTCCATCCTAAGTCTTATCAATGCCTTTCTTGTGTTCTAGTGTTGATTTAAGATTCTCTAGGTTCTTAATAATTAGCAATAATCATTCTAATTTCTTGATATTTTATATCTATTTCTTATTTGTTCAATTTTTCTTTGTCAATGATACAAAAATATATTATCTCCTCAAAGTTTTATCTTAATTTATATCTTTGATACTAAGATTATATGGATGCTTTAAAATAATAATAATAATAATATTTGATTAAATCTATATTTTAATTTTTATACACTTTGCTTTAGAAATTTAGAATTTTAAAAATCCAAGTAAATAGGTGAATTAGTTCAAGACACAACATGATCTAATAATTTACAAGTTTTACAAAACCAAAAGATTAACCAAAATTTTAATAAATTAGAATTCTAAATAGTATTCATTTATTATTGATAAAAATAAAAAATAAAAAATACTATATTAAAAATATTTAACTTTATTTTTGATTATTAATTATTTAAAAAAATAAAATAAAAATAAAAAACTTTTTATTGAATTTAAAACTTTTAGACTTTCAAAAAAAAATCTAATTAAGATTATTCTAAATTTAATATATATATATATATATATATATATATATATATATATCAACAAAATTTATATAAAGATTATAACTTTTATAATAAAAAATAATATGAAAAGATTTTAATAAAAAACTTTATGTAAAAAATAAAATAAAATAAACTAATTAGGTCTATAACTATCAAATTATTAAAGAAATTATAACTTGATTAAGATCATTTAAAAAAATATTAAATTAAATTAAATTTTTAAAAATCATAAAATAGAAAAGATTGGAATCCAAAAAAATTACAAATAGATTGATTAAATAAATCAAGAGAGAAAGAACAAAGGTGCAAACTAGTAGGCATAGAATTTGACAAAAATCTAAAGGACAATGTTAAAGTGATGAAAGAGTTGAAAGTGATAATAGTGGGCTTATGGATAAGAAACAAAATTTGCAACAAAAGAGACATTTTGGTGAATAATATCTCAATATGTATACATATCAAATTTAGTTTGCTTAAAATATCTTTAAATTTAAAAATATCAATTAATAATTAATAATTAATAATTTAAAATTAATAAATTAATAAAAACTCCAAAATTATTTTTAAACTCAACAACATTCTACTATTAGTTCTTTCAATAAGAGATAATAGATGTTATGTAACAAACTATGAAATTCGCATGCATTTGTCAGTAAGGGTTTGCACCGAGGCTTGAGTTGCAAAGTCACATGCTTTGTTGAGTTGTCAGGCAATTGTTGAAGGTGGTTCTGTACCAGTTGTGTCTCTGGGTTTTTTTTATTTTTTTTATTTTTTTACATTATTATTACTTTTTCTTTCTATTCATCCATTTGGGTTGCTACCAATTTGAAGAGTTTTGGTTTGGTTTACTATTTGTTATCAAAAATGTGAAAAAATATCTTATGTATTGTACATATTAGACAATTTAAAACAAAAGGATATAGTTCATAGAAAGAAGTTGGAAGAGAATAGGTTGAAGTTAAATTTTATATGATTTTGTAAGTATCATGAAAAAGTATAATTTTAGTATATCCTTGATAAAATATTTTTTTATAAACTTAAAAGCTGAATTTTTTGTATTTTATATTCTTCTATAAATCATGCATGTATCATGGATAGGCAATAGAAGAAGATTTTAGAAGTTTCTAAGAGATCTTAGGCTTACTTCATCTTCAAGCATTAAGAAAATTTTTCAAGAAGCTTTCTTGAACCTAATATATATAAGAGTCGAGGTTGAGGGGATTCTCAATCTTGACAACGCAATTCTTATGGCTCAACTTGCACCTTCTCATCTTGTTCTTGTACCTTGTTATAGTTCTTTACTTGTAATATAAATTGAATCTTAGTTTTTTAGACTTTTGAAGTCCTATTCTACATAAGTAGTATATTTATAATATATATATATATATATATATATATATATATATATATTTTTCCTAGTATATTTAATAAGATCTATATTTATTTATAATAATAATAAAAGAAGTAAAATTAATATACTATATTTATTTTATAATTGAATATTTATTAAGAATAAATCATAATCAAGTTTGTAGAATTATTTGTAAAAGATATATGAATAATTTTAAAATTTTTAATTGATTCTTTAAGGTAACTTGTTTATTTGAAAATATTTTTTTAAAAAAAATATATTGATGTTTAATGGTGGTATAATGTAGAGGAACTAATAGAGACATAGGTAGAAAAAGAGCTTTGAATTGGTATGGAAATTAACACTTCTTTTATCTTTATTTTTCTACATTTTGCTATAGTAAGTTAGAAATTATAAGAATGTGGTGATAAGTTAGTGTGATTATTACTATTGATTTTAATAGTTGAGGATATTTTTATCTAAATAAGTAAATATAATATATGTAATTTTTAAATTTAAATTTAAAATTAAAAAAGTTTGTGAGAATTAAGATTAAATTGAGTTTAATGGAAAAATGAGTTTTATTTATAATATCTTAATTGATAGAACCAAAAAAGTAGAAAGAAATAAGGGTGGTCAAAAATGATTTTGATTAAAATTTGCAATAAGAATTTATAATATAGTTGGTTGATGTGTATACAAGATATAGTTTAATTGGATGACTTTTAGAATCTAAGTTGGTTTTTTTATTTAATCAAAAGATGCGTGTATTTAAGGAACTTCATATCATAATATTGCATTCTTATTATAAATATTTTGTAACATATTTAGATCTTGTTGAAAGATTATTTTAATTATGTATCTAAATTTATAAGGTATATTTATTTAGATAGAGGTCATTTAAGGTTCAAGATTAATAGGTTCTATATTAAAATTACAGGTTGAAATTAGATTATTAAAATATATGAAAAAAATAAATATTAGCTATAGGAATATTTTGAATTAAAGCCTTAATCTTAGAATCATAGATCTAATGTATAGAGTAGAAAATTGTATGTTTTATGGAGCAATGTAGGTAAAAAAGTGTTTGATGAATTATCTTCAAATATATAATAAATCAAATTTTATAAATTTTTATAAATAATAATAAATTAAAATTAGAATACTTATTATTAATTAATCATAGCATATTTTTTAGAATTAATCAAGTAATATATTTGTATGGTTTGGAGTTATTTACATAGGTTTTGCATATCAAGATCTTCAAACATTATGGAATAATATGACAATTATATTGAAGATATTAATAGAATATCAAATTTATAAGATTTTTGTAAAGATATTTAAAAAGATCTAAAGTCTATATAGGAGCATTTAAGGTTTTATTGAACGAAAAAAGAGTTCTTGAATAGAAACAAGTGTGCAAATTTATGTAAGAAAACTGAACATATTATAAAGGTTTTTGGCCATCTTATAACTTGCAACAATGATGGATTGGAATTTGGGCTTTTATTAAGTGAATTATTTTTTATATTAAATAAGTCTTATTTATTAATAAAAAATTATAAAAAAACCAAATTGATATGAAATATCTATGTTCCAATTAAATAACAAAGAAAATTTTAGAGAATTACTTTGGAATCTAAAATGTTATTATAATATAGTAAGTAGTATGCTTTTAAATCATTATCCCAATAAATTTAAAGATGATATAATTGCTACTTTTAATATTACAATATGTGATGAAATAAAAGGTGATATTAAATTTCTACATCCAAATTGAAGGAGCTTTTAAAAAAGTTTATTAATCAAAGTAGTTGGAACTTTGTGTACAACTAAAAAGATGGATGTTGCATTTGATAAAAAATTTATCAAAGAAGTGACCATTTTAGCAAGTTTGAGCCATTCTAATTTAATAACATATTATTTTGTAATGAAAGGTAGTATCAATGAAAATGATAAATCTTTTGTAATAAAAGAAATTTTTTTTTATTTATATATGGAAATAGAATTGATTCAAAAAAATTGAGAAATATATTATAAGAAGTAAAATAAATATTTTATATTTTTTTAATTAATATTATATATCAAATTATAAAAGAGATATATTACTTATATAGTATGCATATTGCACATTATGATCTAAATCCTAAAAATATTTTGATTAATATTATAGAAACAAAAATTATAAATAAGATTATTTGACATGATATTGTAAAAGTGATTGATTTTGGAATGTTTAAGGTTGAAGTTGGAAGAAATCCAAAAACCATAGAGAGTAATTACATCTATAGTAGTTTTAAATTTATGGCTCCAAAAATGTTGAAAAATTATTTTCAAATATTAACAATGTATTTTTTTGAAGCTGATGTTTATTTATTTACAATGATATATTTTAAGATTCTTTTAAGAAAAGATCTATTTTATAATATTCAAAGTATAGATGAGATATTATAAAGAATTGAAAAAGGTGAAAGACCATGCTTATCTTCAAATGGTGATGACTTACTTGAGCTTATCTAAGAATGTTAGAAGTTGAATTCTATACATTGGCCAAAATTTGTAAATATTTGTGAAAGATTGAATTTATTAAAAAAAATATTTTGAATTCGAATTGATATAGCAAATGCACCATATTTTGAAGCATCAAAGAATATTAGTCATCAAAATATAGAATTTCAAAAAATACACAATAGATTGCCATTGATAAGACCTATACAAAAAATTATAATAAATATATATTAAATTAATTAGATTGATTTGATTTTATATTTATACACTCTTTTTTATGCTATTATAATAGTTAGATATATTATTATTAGTAAAAATTGATAAAATAATATTAAAATAAAATATATATTTTATTTTTAATCTTTTATTAATTTATAGTTAAATTTTTACTTTTAGGATGATTTACTAAACAAAAAAATACTTAGTAGAATATAATATTTATTACAAATAAGATAACAATATGCAAATAAAATTAAAGCATTGTATCTTGTTAGAAAAGATAGAATAGGCAAGATTACAATAGAAAAAGTAGATTGAATAATGTGAACTACATGTATGATGTCTCATGCTTTGTTGAGTGCATTAAAAGAAGTGGTAATCTCTATACATCTTTTTGCAATACTTTAAAATAATTTAAAGTCGAATCAAAACCAAAGGATTGAAAAGAAGCTCAAGAATTTTTAAAATCATACTTGATCAAAAAAAAACCATCATGGCCTTTGATAATATCAAAAATCAAAATCAACTTAAGAATATTATGCCTATGGATGATATATATGCTAGCAATAGGAGCACATTAATTACAAAAATTCAAGATTCAAAAGCAATAAAGCATTATAATAAAAAAATTATAAAATTCATGATGAAGAATTAGATGAAGAAATAAGTTTGAAGTTGCTTATTACTTATTAAAGTTGCCTAAAAAAATGTGAGAGCTTGCAATGGCTTACCATTGAGTCTAAAAATTATAAGAAAATTTTTAAGATAGAAAAAGAAGTTGAGATGTTGGGAGCAAGCTTTACAAAGATTAAAAAAGAGAAGAAAGTTGGATGGAGATGAAAAAAAAATGACTATAAGATTTGGAATATATTAAGAATAAGCTTTGACAATTTGAAAGTTAAAGAGAAAAATATATTCTTTGGATATATGTTGTTTCTTTTGTAATGATGTATGTCTATAAGGCATGTTCAAAAAAAGAGTATTGCAATTGTGGACTAACAGTCAAAAAAACATATTTGAATAAGATATAATATTTATATTAGATATATTGATTAATTAATCATTAGTAAAAGAAGACAAAGATGAAATAATAAAAATATATAATCATGTATAAGATATAAATAGAAAGATTATTAAAATTAAAATGAGATATATACATACATAAATATGAAACTTAAATATAGATCCATTTCATGAATTTCATGAAGTATTTTTATTAAATATATATTGATATAAAGTTATCATTTAAATAAAATAATTTAATATTATATTTAAATATATATATATATATATATATATATATTAAATATAATATTTATATATAAATTCTAATTTTTTAAATATTTAATTATGTTGGTTTTTAGTTGGAGGGATTATTTTATAATATTTTTATTGATATAAGAAGTGCTTGCTTTTTATCACTTCAATTTTTAAGTTGTGATATTGGTGCTTTTGCACCAAAGATTGTTATAAGGATACTAAACAAATTTTTTGTGTTGATAAAAAGTTTTTTTAATTTAAAATATTTTTTATTAGATATATCTTATAAATACAAATTAGAAGAAGAATTAGCAGAGAAAGCATTGCATATGCTACATAAAAAAGGTGTTTGAAAAAAATTTAAGAATTTAAATATCTTGTAATTAAAAAATTATACTTTTGTAGAAAAAATTTCAAATTTGTTCTTTGAAATTGCTACATTATTAGAACTTGACTTAAAAGGATGTTCAAACTTGATCATACTACCAAAAAAATAAAATATATGACTTCTTTAAAAATATTAAATTTGGAAGTTTGTCTAATATCTCAAAAATCCTAATAAGTACTTAAAATCCTAATTTATAGCCATCTGAATATTATTTTCTTTACATTTTAAAAATCTAAAATTTTAATACCACAAAATTTTTATTTATAGCTTTGTAACATAAAAATACATACTTTTAAAAATTTTGAACTAAAACCTTGTCAAATTTCTTAAGATATAGTTTAAAATACAACCACTAATTAAACAAGTTACTTATTGCCCTTAGATTATAAGTACTGATTTTAACTCTTGATATCTCTTTTATACTAACTCAAAATTTATTAAGCTATATATGTAAAGTATAGCCAAAAAAGTGCTCTCTCTAATTCTAGTCACCAATCTTTTATTACTTTTTGTATGGATGAATTATATCCCAAAAAAGATAGTAGATACAAAATCAATATTTTAACTTTGAGCACCTATACTTTTTTTATAAAAACTCAAAATTATTCATTTTTTGTACCAAATTTACATCCAAAAATCAAAACTTGCTGATTTTAACTTAATTTGTTTAAATTTAGGTTTGTCAAATTCTCCTAAAAAAAATAATCTTAATTCCTAATAAAACCTCAAACAACCTTTTTGAAGTCCATTGGATATGACTTTTAGCCAATAAGAATAGAAATTTCTATCATCCATTTCTATTTATCCACATGGATGGTTGAATTACTCTTTTGGATATTAAAAATTCCTTTCTAATCTTTTTTTTTAATAAAATTTACATAATATGTATCCTATACATCAAATAAAAAAATAAAAAAAGATTTCAAGGATCACCAATATCTAACAAAGGTGACTCAAAATATATAAAAATTATTATCAATATAAAATCAACCTCAATATTAGTTCTTTTAAACAAATTTCTTCCAAAATAGTATTCTAATCATATTTTGTAACTAACTAATATCTACTAATATGGCTCTCATTGAATTATGTAATAAATTATATATTAAATATATATGTAATTTTTACATGCTAGCCAAATCACAACACAACAATGTGAAATACTTTTGGTATTAATAATAATATGAAAGGTGGTAGGACTACAACAACTTCTTATATTTATGCCAAAAGAATGGCAAACCTGGTGTCAATAGTTGGAATACGTATTAAAAGAATCATTCTAATCCTACAATAATGGTATCAAGGTTGATATGTGTTGGCATTGGCTGCATACTTGAATTAGGCAAAATACATAGATTTATTAATATGACTATAAGAATTCATCTTAATCAACTATTATTAGGCCTTGAAGGCATTCACATGAAGGAGTTATAGATAAGAAAGGTGGAAGGTTAGATGTCCCACTATTTGCAAAGAACCTTATAATTATCTAAATTATTGTTGAAGGTATAGATATCTATTGTAATTTAGAATAGGGTTGACGGCCTATCATAGTTGAAGGCATGAATTGAGATTTGAAGCATACTTGAGAAGTTGTTAGAATTTAAGGCATTTGATGAAGTTTTGGGTACTATTATGAAGTTGTTGGAATTTAGGATGTTCAATCAAGTTTGAAGCATTATTAGATTATTGCTAGAGTTAAAGATGTATATTGAGATTCAAAGCACCTTTGTGAGATTGTGAAAGCTGAGATTGTCCATTAAGATTCAAAGCATAGCCATATTGTAATATGGCTATAGGATGAAAGAGCAAAAGAAGACATATATTATATCAAAGCTTAATTAAAGATTAAATTATAAAATTATTTTAAAAGATATAAATAAAAAATAAAATAAAATAAAGAAGTAATAAAAATATTTAATATTAATATTATTTTTTTACAAAAAAGATTTATATTTATTTTATAGAACCATAAATAAGACAAAACAAGATAGATTAGCAAAATTATTATAATAGATATCTTAAGATCAAAGCAAAAAATAGTTTTTAATAAAAATTATCTAAAAAACCTTAGACTGATACTTAGAGAGGGCTAGTTATAAACCAGGATCAAAACTAGACCTCAAGATACAAAACTATGCTCCTATAATAGATGGGATAATTTTTTTTGTTGATTGAGGAGTAGAGTATAAGAGCAAATTCAATAAGATTTTTTTAAGTGTTAGTTTTAAGGTTTTTGGATTTATAATGACTTTATGAGAGCTATGCAAAGTCAAGATTTTATTTGGATGATTCGAAATATTGAAAAATAAAGTAGATTTGTAAATTTGAGGATTTTATTAGAATTTTATAAGGATTTCATTAGGATTTGTCTTAGAATTTTATAAATTTTTTATTAAGATTTACTTAAGATATTAGGATTTTATTAAGGTTTTGACTTAAAATTTGATTTAAGATTTGATTTAGGATTTGATTTAGGGTTTGATTAGGAATTTATTTAGGCTTTAATTTAGGATTTTATTCTGATTTAATTTAAGATTTAATTAGGATTTAATTAGGATTTAATTTTGTGAGGATAAAATTCACTCCTCAATTCAAATTATAGGATGGTCTTATTTAAGAGTTGTTTGTAATTGGTGGTGTGAAATAAAGAAAGTAAATAGCATGAACAAAGAAAAGAACAAATAAAAAACAAGTGAAATAAATGATATCAAGCAAGTACACAATCCAAAACTAAATCATAGTCTATTCATTGTGTTTTTATCTAATAAAAAATAAAAGTAAAAAATAAAAGTTATATTTTTAAGTAGATAATTTATAAGGATGTATTAGAGAGGCGACAAGGCCTTAGTCTTATCCTCCTACCTACATCTAAGGTGTTACAATCCATATGGAACTTATGCACCTTTCTTCCTATAAGGACAATACTGATTGTTGGTTCTTCTATTTTCTATTAGTAGAACTCATTTTTTTGCATTCTTGACTTCATCATGGTATTCAAAAATACCAAATTAGCCTAAGAACCTTGCGTGGCCTTCAAATCTTATTCTATTTCTTCATAATGGCTTCCAAAGTGGTAAAATTCATTTTTACCAAAGTCTTCAAAATTATTTTAAAAATTCTTAAAAAATTCTAAATAAATTCTAAGAATCTCTATAATAATTTTAATATAATGATGATAATTTAAGGCTATTTTATTATACCTCGGTGATTTTTATAATAATAAAATCAACTTAAATCTACTAAAAATCCTATTTTTTATATAAATAATTAAAAAAACATGAGATTTTTTTTTTAATGCTTTTTCTATCTACTAAGTAACATTCATATGTTTTTAATAAATGATACATATGAATAGAAGGCCAATATAGACATTGGTCTCAATAACTAAATACCAATTCTTTTAATGAAGAAAAAATATAAAATTAACTAAGATAATTGCTTCCAAGACTTATTAAGATTACAATTTTATGACTTTTCTCTAATAAGACTCTTGTAACTTATAAACTCTTTTAAATTCTAATGAATACTTAAATGATCAAATAAAGTTTTTAATCTTAATATTTAGGTACTTAAATAATTTAAAATTATAATTTTAACTAATCCACTAATTAAGATTCATTGGTGGGACTCACAAATTTAAGATTTGATTAGGATTTTGTTTAGGATTTGACTTATGGTTGTATAAAAATTTTATCAAAATTTAATTAAAATTTGATTAAAATTTGATTAAGATTGATTAAAATTTAATTAAAATTTAATTAAGATTTGATTAAGATTTTATTAGAATTTACTTAAGATTTGGTTAAAATTTAATTAGAATTTATTTAGGATTATATTAGGCTTCTTAGATTCTTTATTAATTACAATATATAAGTTTACCTTCTATAGCCAAGTGCTCGGTGCATTTTTAAATAAGACAATGCATAATACAACAACATTGTTGTAAGGTTGTTAATATTATAGACATGTTATTTAAATAGAATAAAACTTCAAAAGTTCAAAGAACTAAAATAGAAGAAATTCACTTTATATCACAAGGTGTTAAAAATATGAGAATATAAAATAAGAGATTTGAATTAGAAAGAAGTTTCAAGAAGAAACTAACAATGAGTTTAATTATTTAAATGAGTATATAAACAATACCAAGAAAGATAAGATAGAATTCTAAAAGATATGCTGTCAAGACTAAAAAACTCTTTAGCCTTGATTCTAATACATATCCTTGTCTAAGAAGCTTTTTGAGCGGCTTCTATGAAATTAGGAAGATTCTTGAGCTCTTTCTACCAATTTGGAAGCTTTTCAAGCTCTTTCTATCAACTAAATTTTTTTTTGAGCTACTTCTACTAATTAAAAAATCTCTACAATATTCTAGAAGATTCTATAAACTTTCAAAGTATATATCTCTAATGCCACCTTTTTTTCTAGTGATGAGTTTCAAGAGGAGCTCATATTTTTAGGAATCTTCTTATATATGTAAAAAATTAAGAATACGTTGCACCAATGAAGCTATATATTCTATTCTCCGTTCTTAGTGAATAGGTTCTATTAATCCTCAAAGAAATCATCTATGGTCTTGAACTAGTACCTCTATTGTTGAAACATCCCATCCAAAGATTTGATTTTTATTGTAGCCTTCAAAATATCCTCCAAATAAAATCTCAAGTTTAAAAAAATTCACCTTTTCAAGCTCAAGCAATATCACTAAAGCTTGAGCATTGGAATTGAGCCTTGTATAGTTGAGTATTGCTTCTAATGGCTTAAATTATAATTATACTTGGCACTGAAATGTATTATCTTTACTTTGCTCAATCAAAGCCTATAAAAGATGTATTGGTTTATTCAAAGCTTGCATAATAGATGAATCTTCTAAATCTTGTTTTGTAAAATCTCTCAATACTTGAAGGTTTGATATAATAACTGACTTGCTTGTACAACTCTATTCTATCTTAGAATACATGATTATATATTAATAAAGGCTTTGGTTTGACTCTCCTGCTCTTATAGATATTTCTAAAATTCAATCTTTACAAAGAAATTATCATCAAATATGTTTGGATTTATGGAAATAGAATTGATGAAATTTTTGTATCTTTTAAAGTGCATTGGCAAGATTTTTGGTCAATTTCTATATGCGCTTATTGATATTATAATTGTACCAAAGAATAAGATGTTTTAATTTGCTCCACCTTTATTATGAATCAAGTATCTTTTTGACTTCATATTCTTCATGATTTTTGATTTCAATATTAAATGGTAATTATTGTACTTTTTTTTAAATATAAAACTTTCTATAAGACTCTAAAAGAGAAACATGGAAAATTGGATGTACCTTCATAAAAGATGGTAGTTCTAAGCAATTTGCAAATGGATTAATTTGCTTCTAGATAAAAAATGGTCTTAACTTTCGATAATCTAACTTATTATATGGCTCCTTGGTCTTGATATTCCATTGTAGAAGCTATACTTTATTTTCAATATAAAAAACAAACAATTGATTCTTGAATTTATATGCAAATGCTTTGTAAGCATCTTGAGTTGTTTGAAATTAAAGCTTCAAGATTATTTGGTATTGTGATAGATGCTTTGCAAACCTTTCAATTATTAGATTATTATTCTTTGGTGTATTCTATAGATTAAGTTTCAGATGATATTCATAATTAGAATAAAAAAATATTTGCTGAATTGAAGCATGAATAATATTATTATATATAAACTTTGCTAATAGTAGATATGAGATATAATCATCTTATTTCTAATTAATGCTGCATTGTAAATACTACAAAATTTGATAAACTCATTTTTTATGGTTGTTAGTTTGAATATAGAAAGGCAAAGAAAGTTCAATGTCCACCTTTAATATTTCAAAAAGACATTTCTAAAATATAGATACAAATTAGAATCCTTGATTGGATATAATATCATTCATTAAGACATGATATTGATATATATTATCAAAAAAGAGCCTTGCCGTTTCTTTACTAGAAGCAGTTTTACTACAAAGAATAAAATGAGCCATCTTTATGAGTTGATCAACTACTACAATAAATTGGATGGTGGTAGATTTGAAATTAAATCCATTGAGATAAAAGACCATAACTATTTTGGAACAAGCAAGGGCTATAAGAGTCCATAAGGACAATGTTAAGGATTCTTGGACCTTAAAAACATGTTATAAGAGAGCACAAAGTCCTTCACAACCTTTCACATTTGAATCCATAAAAAATCTGAAGAAATAAGTTCCAAAGTTTTGTTAAATCCAAACTGACTTGAAATTGGGAAGTCATAGCAAGATTGAAGAATACATAGTCATGTTGGTTCTTTTGGGATATACAAATATTTTTTAAAATATAAAAAATCTTCCTTGAGCTTAAACTTATGAATATTTTTATTAAGATGATACTTGATATCAAGGATTAAAGCATCATTAGTAGTTGTAGCATGCATCTCATAAAAAAAATTAGAATCAATAAATATTCATATGATAATAGCGCAAAGGTAAAATTGCTTTGGCTTCAAAAAAGTTGTATATTATTGATCAAATGCTGCCTCTTATATCCTTGGTATAAGATATAATCTCCTTTATAAAGTATTGAACAATCCTTGTTGCTTCTTAAGTCAATAAATAATTATTAAAAAAAAAGAAGTTAAAAGCTACAACACTTAGTATTAGCAAGATTGTACACAAAGAAAGTATGGAGTAAGATAACTCTTATTTCCAACACATATTACTTATAAGTAGTGGTTGCTGTCTTAAAAGATATCTTTCCACTTTTTAACTTTTACACACATACTCCTATGATCCTTTGGCATTTTACATACTACAAAGATATTTAATGATCCTAGGATCCTTTGATATCTTATGTACCACAAAGATATCTTATGTTATGTACTAATTACTCTTATCTAATCTTTTGAATATTTTCTAATAGATACTTTATTTTCTTGACTTTGACTCTTTGTCCTTAACCTCATCGTATATCTATAAGGTGCCTTTTTTATATGCTAAGAATCAATTTTTTACCATTAGTAATTTATCTAAGATAATATATTTTATTTAATAATTTATTTTATTTTTATTATTATTTATATGTCCTAACATTCTCACTTTGCTAATTATCAAAGGCTTTCAAATCTAATGATTTTGTCAACATGTAATGCCTATCTTTTAATAATGCATTTGTCAAAAAATGAGTAAGTATATCTTTTATTGCATAATACTTCATGTTAATTATTCCTATTTCAATCTTCTTTTTAATGAAATGATGTCAAATGACAATGTGCTTGGTTTTTGAATGATGCTTTGGATTCTTTAAAAAACAAAACATCTTTAATTATTATACTTCATTAGAGTTGCTTCCAATTGTACAAGTCCAATGTCTTCCAAAATTTATCTTAACCATATTCCTTCCATTGCTCCATGGCTTACTGCCATATACTCTGCCTCCATTATGGACCTTACAATTATAGGTTGTCTTTTGCAATTCTATGAAATAACTTCCATTCCAACAAAGAATATATAGCCTGTTGTTGATCTTTTATTGTTTGTATCTCCTACCCAATCCGCATCATAATAACTATATAAATCAATGTTATTACATCTAAGGCACAATTTAAAGTCTATTGTATCTTTTAAGTACCTCATAATCCTTTTGATGGTTGCCCAATGGATTATTCTTGTTTTTGACATTTGTTAATTCACGACACTCACTACATATATAAGATCCACCTTTGTACCAACCATTGCATATATAAGTGAGCTTACTGCTACTTTGTATAGAACACCTTGTATTTCACCTTCAACTTCAGCAAATTCTTCATCCGTGAACTTCATTAACTTCAAATTAGCCTCAATAGGTGTTTCAATGGACTTACATTCTTTTATATTGAATTGTTTCAATACTTCTTCAATATATTTACTTTGGCTCATTGTAATAGTCTTTTTAGTATGATCTTTTATAAATTTTACTTTTGAATAATAGTAAAGTTCTTCCAAATCACTCATCTTATATTTCTTCTATAATTTTACCTTTAATTAATCCATCATTTTAAAGGTGTTGATTAAAATGATCAAATCATCAATATAAAAAATTACAATCAATAAGAATTCATTTAATTGCATCACATACACAGAATGATCAGCCTCACTTCTTTCAAATCCCTCATTTACAAAGAATATATCAATTCTTTGGTATCATACCTTTGATGATTGTTTTAGCCTATATAAAGATTTTTTCAACTTACAAATTAGTTGTTGTTTGCCTTCTTTAACAAATCCTTGAGATTGATCTATATAGATATTTTCTTTGAACTTTCTATTTAAAAAGATCATCTTTGCATCCATTTAATGCATCTCTAAGTCAATTGCTGCCCCAATTGCCACAATACTTGTAATGGTGGTGAATTTGGCCATGGGAGCATATGTCTCACTAAAATCAATACCAACAACTTATAAATAGCCTTTGGCAACCAATCTTATCTTATATCTTATAATATTATCTATTGCATCTTTCTTGATTCTAAATACCTGCTTACAACCAATTGAAGTTTGATTTGGTGGAAGTGGAATCAAATTCCATGTTTTATTGTCCATGAGTGATTTTGTACTCTTTTTTTTTAGCCTTTTTTTACTTTATATCATTCCTTGATTTCATTGCATCATATGAATTTAATAGATTAATAAGAAGTGCAACATTAGCATATTGTCACAGACATAAGATTTACTCTAGTAATTACTTAATTAATATAAATCAATAGAAATTTATAAAATAAGTTGATTTGATAATATGTGATAGAGAAGCTTTCTAAAAGCTTCATAGATGCAAAATCACCTTTATACATGTCTATAGGTGATTGGTAGGTTAGAAACTTGGTCAACAAGCTAGCCACATGGTGCACATATTGGTAGCTTGTGGAACAAGCTAGCCATGTGTTGCACATATTGGTAGCTTGCGGAACAAGCCAAATATGTGGCGTACATGTGAAAAACTTGTTGTGCAAGTTTGACATATGTCTTGCAAATTAGATACGTGTAAGAGGTCCTATAGGATACCACCATGTAGCTCTTAGTTAGATAGTATTTATAGAGGCAAGAACAAAGCCTTCTTCACTTTTGTCAACTTCTTTCTTGCTTCTAGTCTAGATTCAAGAGTCTATAGTTTTCTTATCTTGTGATAATAGCCATTTTAGTTTCTTTTAATTTATATACTTTTTTTTTTCTATTTTGTTATATTTCTTAATAGAAGTTTCATATGTTTATTTGCTTTCATCGAGTTCTTATTCTTGACAGATTGATAAGAGTACACATACAATATCAGAGCTTTGTCTTTTCTTGATTAAGAGTGGATTACTCCTTTTTCTTGATAAGACATAAGCATACTTGAAGTTATAGAGTATCCATTTCTAAATTGATATTATTTTTAGATTTATTTTCTTTTGAGTGTATTATTCTGTATTTCTTGAAGTGAAAGTAGACACCTTCCTTTCTATTGTATTATCATGGCAGAGCTTGCAGAAATGAAGAGTGCAATGGCACAAATGTAAGAACAAATGAGAGAGCTAATGCTTACAATGCATCAACTCAGTTTACCACCACAAAGAGCAACAAGATTAGCAGAAAGTGAAGATATAGAGATGCTTGGAGCTGTGTCAATATCTACACCAAACCATACTAATTCACCTATGATGGAATATCGTTCAAATATTAGAGAATCAAAAATTAATTTGCTTGAGAAGTTTGATGGCACAAGATCTAAGTTTCAAGGATTCGTCAATCAAGTACAATTGGTGATTAAACTTCAACCTCATAGTTATCTTATGTAAGGATCTGAAGTTATGTTTATTGGAATGTTGCTTTCGGGTTCTATTTTATCGTGGTTTTTATCTTTTCTTGAATGACGTGATCCAATATTGGATAATTTGGAGGCATTTTTAGCAAAATTTTGATCTATGTATAGAGAACATGATGAAATCTGTATTGCAACCAACAAGATTTGTATCCTACGACAAGGAAAATGATCAATGTCATTATATGCTTTACAATTTTGACAACTAGTGACTGATATCAAGTAGGATGATGTTGCACTCATCAGCCAATTTTTCTACGGATTATAATATGAGGTAAAAAAATTAATGCTCAATTTATCTGATCCTCAAACATTGAGTCAAACAATTGATTTTGCTGTAAAGTGTGACAACCAACTTTTTGAATTTTGATCCAAGAATCATACAAAGGAGCTTGAACATTATTATTCAATGGCAACATCAACGTCTTCACAAAACGTACATCCGAAAGTAGAAGACATGCAAATTGACGCGGTACGTTTTAAGCTTCTTTTTAAACAAAAAAAGATTCAGCATCGTCAAGAAGGATTATATTTATATCATAGAGAATCTAAGCGCACTGCTCAACATTGTTCAAAGAAATGACACACTTATAAAATGAGGAGTACAGCTGTTAAAGAAGACAATATGTCGGAAAATAAATTTGTGTAGCTACAATAGAGACCGTGAAATTGGAACCTTGTACAATTCCTAATGAAGGTCCTATTCTCTCCTCAAAATCCTCTCTTTGTTTTATAATAGATGTATATTTAAGACCAAAAAATTACAGAGCCTCTGCCTTATTAGATTTAGGAGCCTCAACATGCTTTTTAGATGAACAATTTGTTAAGAATCATAAAATATCTTTAGTACAGAAAACTAAATCCGTACATGTAAAAGTCATAGATAGTCATCCATTGTCTTCTAGAGATGTCACTCATAAAACTTATCTTATAAAAGTAACAATAGATGGTCATAATAGCTATGTAACCTTTAAGAGAATTAAATCTCCGTCTAATATAGTTATTTTAGGTTTATCATGGCTAGAAAAATATAATCCTCAAATAAATTGAAATTCTTGTAGACTTGATTTTTCTCAAAATATCATTAAATATCTTGCTAACTAAGTATAAAGCTATAAGTCTAATATAGTAAAACCCGTATTTATAGATACAAAAGCTTTTATACACATAGCAAAAGTAGGATCAATTTTTGCTATTTATGCGACACCCGTTTCTGATAGTGGAAAGACTTTAAGTGGTATTTCAAGTCAATATTTAGATTATCAGGACGTTTTTGAAAAAAAGAATGTAGAAGTTCTTTCAGAGCATTATTCATATGATTGTTCAATCAACCTCAAGGAAGGAGCTCAGCTACTATTTGAATCAATCTATAATTTATCACAAGATGAGTTGGCTGAACTGAAGGCATATATTGACAAGAATTTGGCCAAGAATTTCCTACGCCATTTTAAATCTCTAATAAGAGCTCTAATTCTATTTGTGAAGAAAAAAGATGGATCATTGCGGATGTGTATTGATTATCGAGGATTCAACAAGATCACAATCAAGAACAAATATCCATTAACTTTGATATCAAGACTCTTTGACCAATTGAATCAAGCTAAGATCTATACAAAAATACATCTAAGAGGAGCATATAATCTAGTACGCATCAAAGAAGGAGATGAATGGAAAATTACGTTTCGAACTAGATATGGATATTTTAAATATAATGTCATGCCTTTTGGACTTACGAATGCACCAGCTGCTTTTTAACATCTCATGAATGATGTTTTTTGTGAGTTCCTAGACAATTTTGTTGTCTGCTACCTAGATGATATTTTGATCTATTCTAAGAATGTAGAAGAGCATGAAGTATATGTTCATCAAGTATTACAAAAACCTAAAGATGCGAGATTGTATGCCAAGATGAAAAAGTATGTATTTCACATTACTCAAGTTGATTTTTTAAGATACATCATTTTAAATGATGGTCTCATAATAGATTCTAAGAAAGTCCAAATAATCATGAATTGGAAGATTTCAAAGACGGTAAGAAATGTACAATATTTTTTGAGATTTGTCAATTATTATCGGATCTTCATCAAAGACTTCTCTTGAATTATAGCTCTACTTACACGTTTGACTTGTAAAGACAAACTCCAATGGAATCAAGAAGCAAAAGCAGCATTTGAAGCTTTGAAAACATCATTTGTTTCTGCACCAATCTTGTATCATTTTGACTTTTTCAAGGCATTTTTTATGGAAATAGATGCATCAGACTTTGCCTTGGGTGTGGTTTTGTCACAAATAGGAATAGATGACAAACTTCATCTAATAGCTTTTCATTCAAGAAAATTCTCAGCAATCGAGGTCAATTATGACATCCACGACAAAGAATTTCTTGCAATCATGGATTTCTTTCAAGAATAGCATCATTATCTAGAAGGCGCTTCCAGTCCAATCACCGTATATATGGATCACAAGAACCTCGAGTATTTCATGTCGACACGTGTATTTAATTGTTGTCAAGCTTGTTAGAGTATGTCTTTGTCAAGATTCAAATTCATTATCATTTATCAGCCAGGAAAACAACAAGGTTTGTCTGATGCCTTTTCTAGACATTCTTATTTTGCACTAAAAGAAGAAGATGCAGCTGTTGAATAATAAAGAACAGCCCTCTTGAAACCAAAGCAATTTCATCTTCAAGCAATGAAATCAACATTGATTGTTGATTTAACTTTTTGCAAGAAAATTCAATCAAGTATGTCCTCAGACCCTCTTATTCATGATATTAAGAATAATTCTCCTAAGTTTCATGATTCTTCTAAATTTGAGTTAAAAAATGACCTACTATATTTCAAAAAATGCCTATATGTTTCAGAAAAAGAAACACATTTACGTGTTCTTCAAGTACGTCATTATTTTCCACCAGCAAGATATTTTGGATACAACAAGACTTTGGAACTTATATCAAGAGATTTTTGGTGGCCTCAAATGTAGAAGGCAATTAAAGACTTTGTACAATCATGTGATGTCTGCTCAACATCAAAGACTCCTCGTCATCAATCTTTTGGGCTTTTTCAACCATCACCTATTCCAGAACAACCATGGTCTTCTATTTCTATGGATTTCATTATAAATCTTCTAAGCTCAAGATCTTATGATTCTATATTTGTGATAGTAGATCGGTTCACCAAGATGGCACATTTTGTGCCATGCACAAAATCTATCACATGTGAAGAAACAACTAAGCTTTTCATTGATAATATCTATCGCTATTATGAATTATCTAAGGATATTATATCGGATAGAGGAACTCAATTTGTGTCAAGATTTTGGAGAACCCTTTTCAAAATCTTAAAAATAGACATAAAATTATCTTCATCTTTTCATCTTCAAACTGATGGACAAACAGAGCACGTGAACCAAGTCTTGAAGCAGTACTTAAGGTGTATCATCAACTATCAATAAGACAATTGGACAACTCTTCTGCCATTGGCAAAGTTTGCTTATAATAATACAATAAATTCTTCTATACAAAAAATACCATTCTTTGCTAATTATGACTACCATTCATGACTTAGTGCTTTTGACTTTTTAAAAGTTAATAATCCACTGACAGAAGATTTGGCAAATCGTTTGTCAGAGCTATATGCAATAATGAAGGTGCAATTAAAAGAAACTCAAGAATGACAAAAAATAAATACAAATGCATATTGCAAGGAACAACCACAATTCAACACGGAGAACAAGGTATGATTATTTCATCGCAATATCAAGACTACTCGTCCTTGTGATAAATTGGACTATTGTAGGCTTGGATTTTTTCTTATTTCTCAACAAATCAATCTAGTTGCATATCAATTACACCTACCAAAATCCATGAAGATCCATCCTATATTCCACATGTCACTACTTGAGCCATACAAGATAGTGGATATACAAGGAAGAAGATAAATGTCATCGCCTCCTATAGAAGTACACAACGATGAAGAATGTGAGATTGAAGAGATTTTAGATTCAAGGTGGCACCAAAATTGACTGAAATATCTTGTGCATTGGCATGGATACAATATTAATAAACGCACATGGAAGCCATCCAAGAATCTAGCAAATGCAGTAATAAAAGTCAATGCATTTCATTAACGATATCCGTCAAAAGCAAGATAAAGAATCAAGAAAATCTTTATTATAAAGCAAATCAGGTTTTATAGAGGTTTCATCTTATCTTATATCATTCTTTGTTATTTCTTTGAATTTATTCGTACTTAAGACATGGAGGATCAGCAACTAGCAAATTCAACTCAAGAGCCATCATTTGTTGATTTATCAGATGAGACATTATCACCATCACAACTTTCAAAATGATGTAATAGAGATTAAGATCCTCAAGAACGACATATATTTTCTTGGATTGATGGCAAAATATAACGTGTTTGGTATCACGACCTTAGAAGAGACTTCCGATGTTTGGTAATATTTTTAGAGGTAGGAACTACTTCTGATGGTGTTCCAAATATTTTATTTGAAGGGAGTTATGAAGGCCTCAACAATGATTAAATAACAAGGTGGTCCTCTTGCCCTGGTATGAAACATTATTAATAGCTGAAACAACCTATCAACTACCTTTGGAGGAAACAAAGATCAGAGTATGTGCTAAGCACAATTTGATGTATCCTGGACTTCCTCAACATGTAATCACTGCTCCTTGTGGAACTTGTCCCTAGAAGGGAGGATAATGTCATGGACATAAGATTTATTTCAGTAATTATCTAATTAATATAGATCAATAGAAGTAGGTAAAATAAATTGATTTAATAATATTTAATAGAAAAGCTTTCTAATAGCTTTATAGACGCATAATCACTTTTATACATGTCTATAGGTGATTAGTAGGTTAGAAACTTGGCTAGCTACATGGCGTTGTTGGGTAGAGACACTTTGCCTTGGGAAAATGCTGGATTCTTAGCTGCTATTAGAATTAGTAGAGAACATGAGAGGAAGCCGTGTAAGTATCTTCTATATTTGCGCAATATTTGTTCAAGCTTTCAAATAATACTTGTATTATACTTCTACAAGACTTGTACAATTATAAAATATAAATCCTTGAATAATACTTATATAAATATTTATATAATACTTGGTATAATACTTATATAAGTACTTATATAAAATAGTATATAATCCTTGGTATAATACTTATATAAATACTTATAGAAATTTTATGTATAATACTTGTACAAATACTTGTATAAAATAATATATAATCCTTGATATAATATTTATATAAATACTTGTATAAATACTTGATATAAACATAATTATATATACTTATATAATAAGTATAAGCTAAATGTGTATATACTCAAGTATACCTCAAAATACATCCGCATATGAGGAATACAAGTTTTACAACAAGCTGAAACTTAATAAATCACTAAAAATGCATCCAAAAGTCAAATTAAGCGTGCTTATAGCCTATAGAAAGCTAATAATCTATTGTAAAATATATCAAAATTTCACAAATAGATGCCTTACCATTTAAAAGTTATGGCTAAAAGAAATAGGCACCAAAATTTCCCAGCAAATGCAAAGGCAGCAAAGCTCCTCTTCACTTGAGCCTTTGTTGTGATTACTTCCCCTCTTCAAATTGGGCATGCATTAGCTTTTTAGAAAGCTCAATTCATCATCTAACTTTTTCTAAAATTTCGCATGCATTCCTCTCAAACTCCAGATTTTGTAGCTAATTGATTCTGCTCTTCAAACACTAGCAACAATTTTCCCTCTTGACACTTCACGGCTCATAAAACTTTCATAAAAGCTCCAAATGTATTGATTTTTATTATAATTGAAAGCTTATATAATTTGCTATAAGTATCTAAAATACCAAAAATATTGAAGAGATTTTCTGACTTGGGTAGTTGAACAAAGTCTTTGCCCTTCTTCATCGGGTGGCAACAGACCCTTTCCCGCTCTCAAGCTCACAACTTTTCTTCTCCAACTCCAAATGCTACAAGAAATATCTTGATAGAAATCTAGTACAATTTTGCATAGTTTCAATAAGTTTTATTAAAAAAGACTTGAAATCAAACTTGCAGTAGCAGATCAAAGTTTCTTCCGGCACTTTTCAATAGCAGCAGACCTCACTCTATTAAAAAAAGCATAACGTTTTGCTCACAACTCCAATATAAGCAAGTAAGTAGGTTCTAGAATCCTTACAATGCAAAGAAAATATTTATTAATTTTCATTACAAACGCTTCTATATCCTTGGAGCTATCTCTCTCCAAAATTCACCACTCAAAAATTATCAAATCCTAGGTAAAATTACCTTTACTTTTCTTCTAATTACAAAAGAGTCTATTCTAGGATATAAATAAGGTAGGAACAAAACAAATAGCCATCTTAATTCACTAACTAAGTGGCTATAATAAATCCTCTCTTTATACTATCTTCTAAAATAACCTCTAGCACTCACACATGTAATAACAATAGATACAAGATATATAATATTTTTATATACTGCATGTAAATGCAATATGACATGCACCCCCTCTAAACTTGCACATCCTCTGATATGTGCCAAGTTTAATCCTCTTCATCCTCCATTCCAATCCCTTCATCACCTTTTGATATTTCTTTATTTTTTTTTTGATGGAGGTAAGATTTCTTCAAGATCATTGGTGTGAAACTTTCCATCTCTTCTTTTATATGTTTTAATTCTTTTGCCTGCTATTGGGATCCTTAATAAAGTTCCATCCAACTCTTGCAGTGAATAGGTGATATTGGTATGCATTTTAACTACTACATATGGTCTAAACCATCTTCGTGCAAACTTCCTCATTGTACTATGTTGATGTTCTAATGAACTGTCAAACACCAACACCTAATCACCTTCATCAATTTTTTTAGACCTCAATCTATGGATTTTGTCAAATCTCTCTTTACTGCTCAATCTAGCAGCCTTAAGCCTTTCTAATGCTATTTGCATATCTTTAGGCAATCTTTGAAGCTGCTAAATGTAAAGTTCTAATAGCCTTTTTCTTGTAATATCATCTTTCCAAGACAAAAATATCCAAGTTGGAATTGATTCTTCTCCAGGCATAATAGGCTTATGTCCATGCATAAGTTCTACTAGCATATATCTAGTGACAGTGCTATGGGTGGTTCTATCATCCTACAATGCAAATGGCAATAGCCTAGGCAAAAAATTAGGCTTTTTTTTACAAGTCTTAACCAAGGCATGAATGATAGGAGGGTGCCCCCTCTCTATTTTTCCATTAGCTTCAGGATTGTAAGCAGTTGTTAACCTTAGTTGTACACCATATCTCTAGAAAAATGATCTTGCTTGAGCTACATCTAATTCACCCCTATCAACTTTCATTCTTCCAATACTTCCATATTTGCTAAAAATATCTTCAAAAATGAATCTACAAATTCTTTCAATATGGTTGGTTCGAAGACCTCTTCCTTTAACAAAGTTTGAGAGCTCTTTCCTTGCCAAAATAAGATACTTCATTCTCCAAATTCCAGGTGGCATTGCAACCAAGTCAATCATCCATTGGAAATGAATTGAAGGAGGATAAGTGGGATGTAGTTCATCCTTATATCGGACCTTAGATTGAAGCTGACATACGACATATGAAGCCACAAATTCTTCAATATCCTTATATAAATCCTTCCACCAATATCGTTCCTTAATCTTTGTATAAGTGGCCCAAACTCCTCTGTGACCAGTCCAAAGTGCATCATGAAATCATCCACTACTCTCAAAGATAATTCATCAGCTTTCTTTGCCCTCTTCCAAAGAAATCTATCTCTCAACAGATATCCGTATGATTGATGTCTAATATCTTTGAAAGTCTTGTCCATCCACCCTTCTTGCTTCTTTAAAGTGTTCAAATAGAGTCTAATATCTTGTAGTCTCCCTTTATATAACTCTGCTTTGAATGGCAAGATGTCATTGGTTGAATTTTTTCTATCAACAACCAATATATACCTTTCTTCTAAAAAGTCTTCATTTTCTCTATGAACCATCATTTCTTCTTCATGAAAATACTTGGCTCTTGATAGCATATCTGCTACAAGATTCATTTTTTCAACAATGTGCACCAAAACTGGATTTCATGACTTGATAGATGCTATCCATCGAAGCATGGCAATGTCTGGAGAAGAGCAATTGGCAATCATACCAAGAAGACGTAAGCAATCAGTTTCCAACACAACATTTGCTCCAATCAAGTAATTTCTTTCAACCGTTAGAGCAGTAAGTGCATCCCAAAGCTCTCTCTTCACTTGAGGATATGCTCTCTTGCGTTTTGTAAGAATCCTTGCTCCAAAACGAATAGCAAATCTATTTTCTTTTACATCATCTTGGCCAACAACCCACCCTATGGCTATTAGACTTGTGTCAACTATTATAATCACCAGTCTTCCACTCTTATATTCAATTTGTTTTAAAATTGGAGGTGACTTTAAAATCCTTTTTAAGTCTTCCATAGCCAAATCTTGTTCTTATTCCCAAAGAAAACTTGATTTTTTTTCTTAATAATTTGTAAAGGGGTTCTGATACATGAGCAAAATGAGGTATCGATATGTGATAGAAAACACATGCTTCCAAAAACCTTCTCACTTCAGTGATGTTACTGCAAGCCATCATTTTTGCAATAGCATCAACTTTCTCAAGATTAGGCCTTCTTCCATACCATCCACAAAGATGTCCAACTATCAAAATTTCTCCAAAATCAAATTTAGACTTCTCAATTGAAAGGGATAAATTTGCCTCTTCAATCTTGTCCAAATTCTTATTAACATCTTTAATGTATGTCCTTACAAATGTTCTGCAACCATCATCATCTAAAGTAGAGTCTTTATATTCTTCTTTACACCCTTTGATAGGAATGTCATCCATACAAGGAATAGTCTTCTCTGGTACAAACTCTCTCAAGATTTGATTCATTGTATTTTGCATATGTGCCACTGAGTTTATAGCACCTTTAGGCAATGTATATATTTGAACCAATCCTAATGGAGTCTTCATGGTCGTCAAGTCTCTGCTTTCGATGGCTAATTAAAATTGATCATAACCAGAGTATAGATCTCGAATGGAATATATGGCATGTCCAACAAATGCTTTTGTTACTTCATTCACAATTGGTCCTGATCTTTTAGTCCTAATAGTAACCTGGTTAGCTGGTTGCATATTTTAAATGAATTGTAATGCTCCAGATTTCTTAGGAACAATAAACCAACGATTATAATATGGAGCCATTGAAGGCTCAAGTATTCCCATGTGTATTTTTTCCTTCAATAAGTCAACCAATTTGGGAAGTAATGCTCTTGGAACTGATATTGGCTTCAAATCTTATGGCGCATGTGGTACTGTAAAAATAACCATGGGTGCTACTCAACCTGATCGTACACATCCAATCTCATCTGGTAAAGAGGCAAAGGCCTTTCCATGTTTTGAGAGTATCTCTCAAAACATCTTCTCTTCTTGATCTAAGAAGAATTCACTCCCTCCAATCTTCAAGTTTGCTAATGTTTCTTTAATAAATTTGTGCTCAATCTTCCTAGCTTCTCTTAAACTTGGCTCCTTCTCTACTTGTCTAACATGCTCATCAGTATCCAATGGAAGTTGAGTCTCTATAGGCTTAATCTTTTTGGCTACTGTTTTATATTTTGTATTTACTATGGCATCAAGATTCAACTTACAACTTTGGCACAAATCCTTGCTCTCCATTGCGTCTATTATTTCTTGATACAATACTCTTGAGTGAATTTCAACCATAATGTCTATACCATTACTTTCCACTTTTTCAATCTGCAAGTTGTATAAAACTTGTAATATATCATCTCCAATGCCTTTCTCCTCATATACTCCAAAAATATACTCACCATTCAAAAGAGCCTTTATATTTTTTAGATTTTTGTCCATCTTTTTAATGATCTTATTATTTACAGGGTCCAGATCTTTCACATCCGTAAAACTCACAAACCCACACTTAGTCATTCCAAAAAATCCACTTTCAATGCCATGTATATTAGGGAGCTCAAAAATTTTAACTTATTGGTTAGGTTATTAGTTTAAAAAGGATCTATTAAAAGGATTATTATTAAGATTTATACAACCTTATATTTTTTTAATAGTGATTTTGAGCTTGATTTTATATTGATAGGTACTTGTATATATCTTAAGTCACCTTTGTTAGACATTGGTGACCTTTAAAATTTTAGTTTACTTCTTTTATTTGATGCTTAAAGCACAAAGTATATAAATCTTATAAGAAGAAGGGTTAGAAAAGGATTTTTAGTGTAAAAAGGGTAGTTTGGCCATCCATGTGGATGAATAGAGGTGGATGATAGAAATCTCTATTCTAATTGGCCAAAAATCATGCCCAATAGACTTCAAGGAGGCTGCCCGAGGGTTTATTACAAATTAGGGTTTTTTTTTGAAGAAGAGTCGAACATCAAAGGCTAGGATCATAAGGTTTAGGTTTTTGGATCTGATTTAGGTGCAAATTTTGTGTGATTTGCACTTTTTATGATGAAGTTATAGGTGCTCAAAGTTAAGGTGTCAATTTGGACCTACTGTCACTCTTTTGGGTATAACTCGCGCATACAGAGAGCAATCAAGGATCGGCAACTAAAAGTGAAGAGAACACTTTTACAGCTACACTTTTTATATCTGGCTTGATAAAATCCAAGCTAAGGTGAAGGAGATATTGGGAGTTGAAGTTAGTGCTTACAAACTTAATGGCAGTAATTGACCCACTTATATAGTGGTTACATTTTGAGCTATATCTTAGGCAATTTCATAGATTTTTGGCTCAAAATTTTCAAGAGTGTATATATTTATGTCACAAGACTATGTGCAAAACTTTTGTGGCATTAGGGTTTTGGGTTTGTGAAATATAAGGAAAATAGTGCTCGGGTGTCTCTGAGCTAGGGTTTTAAGCACCTGCTAGGGGTTTTGAGATATCGGATGATCTAAAATGAATTTATGATTGATTCTTTCTTGTGATGAAATTCAAGAGAATTATCTACACTTTGAACTATATTTTATAGAAACTAAATGGTTGAATCAAGAGTTATTGGATTCTAAACATTAGGAAGAAATAAGTCCTTGCAGGTGAATAAAGTTTTGAAGGGTTTTTGTGGAAATTTGAACCCTTTTTGTACAAACTTACTTGAATATAAGAAGGTTTATATACATAACTTCTCTTTTGTGAGATTGTTGTATTATTTTTCCTTTTTATTAAGGACAAATTACTTGTTGGATTTTGTGCCATCAAGTTTCAAATATACTCTCCACAGCCAGGTATCCAGTGTATTCCTAGATAAAAGGCCATGTCATATGACAACGGTACCAAAGAAAAATGGAACAATGATATTTATACAAGATATTCAACCTGTAAATAAAATAACTATTAGAAATATGGGTTCAAGTCGATTCGTGGATGAATTTATAGAGGCATTTGCTGGAAGAGTAATCTATTTGATGGATGATCTTTATTTAGGATATGATCAATTTCATGTGGCATTACAAAATAGAGATTTAACTACTATGAAGACTCCATTGGATTTGATAAGAGTGTGTACATTGTCTCAAGGGGCTACTAATTCAATAGCTTATATGATGAATAGAATGAACAAAGTATTGAGGGAATTTATACCAAAAAAGATTATACCATTCTTAGATGATATTCCAATTAAAGGATGTGTAGAAGAAGAAAAAGATGAGACATTGGATTAGAAAGATTGTAGAAGATTTGTTGCAAATCATATTATGGATTGTGAAAAGATTTTATCACGGTTGGAAGAGGTACATGTGACCTTATTAGGTACAAAATCTATATTTGGGATAAATAAGATACTTGTTGTTGGGCACATGCGTAGATCACATGGACATAAGCCAAGTATTAAAAAGGTTGATATTATTAAAAAGATGAAAGAATGTGCAAACACTACGGAAATCAGAAGATTTTTAGAAGCATTCATTTTCTATTATATATGGATAACTCATTTTGCACATGTGGCAAATCCATTATATGAGTTGCTAAGGAAGAATAAAAGATTTTAATAGAAAGAAGAATAAAGAGAAGCTATGGAAAAATTGAAAAAACTTCTTTCTTTACCTCCAACTTTGAAAAAAGTGAATTATGAATGTGGAAGACTAGTAATATTAAGAATTGATGTAAGTCTAATTGGAATAGATTGGACAATTGGACAAGATGATGAATAAGGGAATAGATATGTAGTATGGTTTAGAACAAAGATTTTGAATATTAGACAAAGAGCATATGCACAAATTAAAAGAGAATTATGAGGTGTAATAACTGCTATGAAAAATAAAAAGGAATATTTGATTGGTGCATCAGTAGTTATAGAAACAAATTGTCTGTCTTTACTAGGTATGATTACAAGTTGTTTAACTCCTAATATTGCTATGTTAAGGTGGATAGCATATATCAAATCTTTGGATCTAGAGTTTAAACACATTGTAAGGAGGAATTATTCAATTGCAGATATATTATCAAATATAAAAAATTATGATGAAGAAGATATGATTGATATAAAAGATGATGTGGGTGCAAATTTTTATACTAATGCATTATCAAAAGAAGAAGGTGTATGTTTGAATATACCATTGGAATTATTTTTAAGAGACTTATATGAAGGTGAATGGAAAGATGTTGGAAAGTATCTAAGTACATTAAAGCGACAAGAAGGTTGGATAAATCAAAAATTTAAAAAAATTTGTAAGAAAGCATACAAATATTTTTTATGTGATAGATATTTATGAAAGCATCCAAAGAGAAGAGGAGAAGTATCACAATGGGTGATATGTGATTTAGAAGCTCAATAAAAGATTATGAAGGAATTTCATGAAAGTTTATAGGCAGGGCATAGAAGAATATGGGCAACTTTTTCTAAATTGAAGAAAAAATATTGGTAGAAAGGCATATATAAAGATGTGGTTGATTTTATAGGATCATGTGAAATTTATCAATTTTATTCTAACATTTGATATCGAGATGAATTACATCCAACTTATCTTCTAGTACTTTATTATAAGTGGGTAGTGGATTTAGTGGCAATGCCTATGGGACTTGGACAAATGAAATATTTGGTACTTGCACATGAAGATTTATCAAATATGGTTGAAGGACAAGCATTAAGAACAAAGAGTACTAAAAATATATATCAATTTCTCTTGGAAGATATTATTTGTTGCTATGGTTGTGTAAAAAAAATTACAGCAGATAGAGGTGAATTAGATGCAAAAGAAGCAAGAAAATTCTTTTATAGAATGGAAATCAAATTTTCTTTGACAACAGTATATAATTCAAAAGGTAATAGGAAGAGTGAGTATGGACATTCACTTATTCTTAAGGCATTAGTAAAAGCATGCAATGGCAAAGTACATCAATCGCCAAGGCTACTACCAGTTGCATTATGGACAGATTGTACAACTCATAGTATGGTGACTGGTTATATGCCTTTTGAACTTATGTATGGACAGAAGCCAGTTATGCCAATAGAAGAAACAATGCCTACATGGAAAATATTACCTTAGAAGGATGATCTTAATAGAGAGGAGCTTTTAGCATTAGGGATTCAATAATTGGAAAGAAGGCCTGAAGACATTGAAGTGGCAATAAGAAGGTTGAAAGAAGTAAGAGAAAAGAATAAAGAAAGATTTGATAAAATGCATCGACTACGACTTAAGAAAATAGAAAAAGGTGATTGGATATTAGTCTATGACAATAGTTTGAACAACCAACATAGTATATTATAAAAAATTTCTAAGCGTTGGTTTGGACCATATGTTGTGATAGAAGTCTTTGACAATGGAACATATTTGTTACAGGAACTTGAAGGAACACAATTGAAATCACCTATAATAGGCAAGCGAATCAAGCTATTCAAACAAAGAGGAATATATACATATTTTGATGAAGAATAAAATCTTTTAAGGACTATTGAAATCAAAGATGAAGAGCAAATTGAAGATCAAGAATTTGACCAAGATGAAGAACGTCATACATTGATCTATTGAAAAACCATTGGTACATATTGGATGATGCACAAGTTCAGAGGAGGTGGATATCGTGTAATAATATGACCATTAGGTGAAAGAAAAAAAAGAGTGGTTATATATTAAAAAAAATCAAATGAAAATATTTAAAAAATTTATTTAAAAAAAATAAATAATAGAGAAAGAGGTAGAAAAAAATCAAAAGATGTTAATGCCACCTTTTGTAGAAGTGACTTCTAATTGCTTTGTAGACCATAAATAAGGCAAAATAAAGTAGATTAGAAAAATAAATAATATAGGCATCTTTAAGAAGGAGTTGAAAACAAGTTTCAAAAAAATTTTAGTTGAAGCCGTGCTATAAAACTTTTGTAATTGCTCAAAGCATAAATCCTATTTTATTTCAGAAAATTCAAAGTCACCCTAAAAAACCCTGACTTTGCAAAGCTCTTACAAAGTCAATTTTAATCCAAATCACTTCAAATCAAATCCTATACAAAATCTCTGAAGTTTTCTTTCTAACCCCACTCTTCGATGTGCCAAAAAGCTCTTGATCTGCTATAAGGTAGGTTGGTTGGTATTGTTGTTGTCAATTTGTGCTACAATTTTGAGCTTAATCTAATAGTTTGATTGTAAGTAATTGACATCTAAGTGGGTTAAGGTCTCAGGAATTGGGTTTTGAGGGTTAGTTAGGATTTGGAAATTTTGAGCAATCTGCCTATTGGATTTGAGTGAAATTTGTGTTTATGGATAGAAGACTTTATTTTCTATGCATGTATGAAATTTGAAAGCACTTAAATGGTGAGAACAAGAGGTTTAGGCATTAGATTATTGGCATTAAGATTGGAGAAGGAGGTTGGCCAACACCTAAGCAGATTTATAGTTTTTTCTTCTTTTTGGTAAGTTCAATCTTCTTGAAACTTGGTGTATTTATTGTCAACTTAGTTGTTAAGGCATGTATAAATTTTTAATCAAGATCAATGGTTTATTTGGTAGTTATTGAGGTTCTAAAATTACCTTAGGAATTGCTTAGGAATTGGTTAGGGTTTGGTTAGGATTTAGTGTTTGATTGGGATTTTATTACGATTGCATTAGGATTTAAAATTTTGATTAAGGATTTAATATTTGATTAGGATTTGATTAGAATTTAGGATTTAAGATTTAGATTTAGGATTTAATATTTGATTAGGATTTCATTAGGATTTCATTAGGATATAGGATTTGGATTTAGAGTTTAGTATTTGATTAGGATTTGATTAAAGTTTCATTAGGATTAGGATTTAATTTAGGTTTTGACTTAGGATTTGACTAAGATTTGACTTAGGATTTAACGAAGGTTTCACTTAGGATTTGATCAAGATTTGACTTAAGATTTAACAAAGATTTGACTTAGGATTTGACCAAGGTTTGACTTAGAATTTGACTAGGGTTTGATTTAGGATTTGACTAAGATTTGACTTAGGATTTTAATATTTCTTTTTTTGGATTTTCTAAAAATTATTATTTTATATATTATTTTTTTATGATTAATATATGATTCATTTATTCTTTTTTTTGTAATTTCTTTAAGATTGGATCAAAGCTTGATTAATATTGTTAAGATTTAATGGAAGTTATTTAGAATTCTATTAGAGTTGTTAAGATCTTGTTATTGTGTATTTCCTTTTTATCTTCCACAGCTAGGTGCTCGGAGCATTCTCAAATAAGACTTCACGTATTACAACACTGATATACACCAAACAAACCATATGTTATAGTTGGCATCACACCATTTCTTCATTTTTTGTATCAAGTTCTTCATCATCATATTCTTCATTCATTTCAATATAATTATCTTCTTTAAAATCATTGATATCTTTAGCATGATCCTCCATATTGATTTTCTCATCTCGTCTTTTAAAAATCTGCACTTGCTTCCTAGTAATAGGTATTTTCAACCTTGTACCATCCAACTCTCTCAATGAATATGTGGCATTGTGATGGATTATTACCACTACATAAAGTCCAAACCAACGTTTTAAAAACTTTTGTAAAGTACTATGCTGGTTATCCAAATTGCTTTCTTAAATAAATATCCAATCACCTTCTTCAATTGTTGTAGATCTCAATTGATATCGTTTATGAAACCATGCTTTATTCTTTAGCCTTATCTCTTGTAATTATTTTAATGCTAATTTTACATCTTTTAATCTTTTTTCAAGTTGCCAAATTATAATAACTAACAATTCTTCTCTTATTAATCCATCTTCCCAAGGTAGTATACTTCAAGTTGGCACATGTTCTTCAATTGGCATAATAGGTTTTTGATCTATCATAATTCTACTAGTATAAATCCCATCACAGAACTATATGTTATTTGATCAGCTTATAATGTATAAGATAGAAGTCGAGGCTATTTCTTTACTCTTCCATTACAAGTTTTAACCAAGGCTTTTATAATTGGTGGGTGTCTACGTTCATTCTTTGTATTTCCTTCTATAAGCAAAAGTCAATGATAATTTAATTTTACATCTCTTAAAGAGCTCACGAGCTTCATGTGTATCCAATTTTCTATAATCCGCAGTGACCTTTTCTACACATCCATAGTGACAAATAACATCCTCAAGTAAAAACTTGCAGATTTCTTTTGTACACTTTGTTCTTAATGTCTTGTCTTTTACTTGGTTTAGTAAATCTTTGCGAGCCAAAATTAAATATCTCATTTGCCATAATTCCATTGGTATAATAACCAAATCCATAACCCATTTAAAATGAATAGCCAAAGGATATATTGGATGTAGACCATCTCAATAACGTATATTTGAATACATTTGGCAAATTATTGAAGATTCCATAAATGAAACCACATCATAATACATATTCTTCTACCAATATCGTTCCTTTAATTTAGCAAAAATAGCCCAAATTCCTCTATGCCCAGCCCATAGACTATCATAAAATTCCTTGAATAGTTTTTGTTGATCTTTTTTAATACCTACTACTCGCTACAACATTCCAATATTTGATTTTGGCCTCTTCTATAGAAATCCTCTTTATAATATGAATTTGTATGCTTTTTTTTAATTTATTTAAATTTTTCAATTGACAAATCAATATGCTTGGTTAATATGCTAAAATAATGTCCAATATCCAATAACTCACCTTCATAATTTTCTTCATGAAATGACTTATTTTCTTTATTCAATTGTAAAACCAAATAAAACTTTGTATCTACATCATCAACATCTTCAATCATCTCATCTTTTCTATCATATTTTGCTTGAGATAGCATATTTACTATTGGATTGTCTTTTTCTACAATATATCTAATTTTAGATTTAATGACTTAATATAAGCAATCTATTTCAATATTATAATATTCGGTATTGTACAGTTAATAATCATTCCAAGTAAAGGCAAACAATCTATTTCAATCACCACCATTGTTTCAATTAAATAATCCTTTTCAGCTTTCATAGTTAAAACAACTTTCCATAATTCCCTTTTCACTTGTGAATATGCACATTGGCAATTACTTAAAACCTTAGCTCCAAATTGAATTACAAACCTGAGTCCATTTGAATCATCTTGATCTACGGTCCATTCAATAGCAATTGGACTAGTATCCACTGTAAGAATCACTAGTCTATTATACTTATAATCAACTTTTTTCAATACTAGAGATAATGTTAATAAATCCTTTAATCTTTACATTGCTTTGATATGTTTTTTTTTCCATTTAAACCTATAACCCTTACGTAATAATTTATATAATGGATCTACAATGTGAGCATAGTAAGGAATCTATATATGATAAAATATACATACATCCAAAAACCTTCATATCTTTATCAAAGAATTGTAATCTTTTTTCAGTTTTCCAATTGCATCAACTTTGATTGGATCTGATTTCTTTCTATAAAATCTACATAAATATCTAACAATTATAACTTTTTATACTCCAAACATAGATTTTGCACCTGATAAGGTAAGATGAACTTCTTCAAGCCAAGTCAATATCTTTTTATAATCTTGTATATGATCAATAACATATTTGTAACATTCTTTCTTATCTAAAGTTTTATCCTTATTTTCTTCTTTGTACTCTTTTATAGAAACATCATCTAGAAAAGGCATAGTCTTCTTAGGGATAAAATCTCTTAACACCCTATTCATCTTGTTCATCATATGTGCTAGTAAATTAGTAGCACCTTTAGAAAGAGTATACATTCTAATTAGTTCAAGTGGTGTTCTCATTGTTGTCATGTCTCTACTCTCCATTGTAAGTTGAAATTGATCATAGCTTGAATACAAATCATTCATTGAATAGATTGCCCTTCTTATAAATGCTTCAACAAATTCATCCACTATTGGTCTAATTCTTACATTCTTGATAATCACTGCATTTATTGATTGCATATCTTGAATAAATCATAATGATTCATTTTTTTTAGGCACTATAAACCATTGATTAGAATATAATACAAAAGAAGGCTCCAAAATCTTCATCTTCATCTTTTCTTTCAATAATTCCACTAAACTTGGCAAATGTGTCTTTGGTATTGGAATTGGTCTCAAGTTCTAAGGTACATGTAGTACAATAAAAATAACCATTGGAGTTACAACATTTGGATCCACACATCCAATTTCATGAAATTCAAAGGCAAATGATTTACTTTGTTTTGCTAACATCTCTTTGAAGTACTCGAAACCTCTAGCAATAAAAAACCATCAGAATCAATCTTTAATACCTCAAAAGTTTCTTTAGTAAACTTGTATCCAATATTCTTTAGATCGCTTTAGCTTTTTTCTCTTGATGCTTTTTTCATCAATTCTTTAGAATCTTTTGGCAAAGGTCCAGCAACAAGTTTCACCTTCTTATCTATTGTTTTATATTTTGTTTCAACTATAATCTCTAATACTTGAAAAGATTTAAGTATAGAAAAAATTTCTCTTGAATGAATTTACACAACCTTATCATTATCTCCTAATCGAATTGATATAATCAATTCCAAAAAATCTTCCAATCTATTCTCTTCATAAATACCAAAAATCCTTTCATCATCTTCAAATGTCTCCAGTTCACATAATTCTTTTTTAATATCATATAGTCTCTTTTTTTTTTTTCTTTTTAAATCTATAATTTTTTTTATATATAATACTTCTATTTTCAAAAATATCAATAAAACTTGTATCAAAGGCACCTATATCTTGTGAGAGTACTTCTACTGCTGTACCTTCATAATCTTGTTGTCATATGTTATAAAGTCTTGCTTGAGAATGCACTAAGCACCTGGCTGTAGAAGATAAAAAGAAAATAATAATAATAAGTCTTATCACCTCTAATAATATTATGTAAACTTGTAATTAAGACTACAAGTATGCTTCATATATTAAAATTTTAATTAGATTTTTTAATTAAATATAAAAGAATATACCAAAAATCCTAAAGAAATCTAGTCAAATCTTGGTTAAATTTTGAACCAACCCTAATCAAATCCTAAATAAACCCTAAATAAATCCTAACAAACTTTGATTAAATTTTAAATACCTAATTCAAATCTTAACCAAACCTTAAATAAATCCTAACAAATTCTAGTCAAATCTTAATTAAATCTTAATTAAGCCTTGGTCTAATCCAAAATAAATCCTAACAAATCCTAGTTAAATCCTAACTAAATTGTAGTCAAATCTTGGTCAAATCCTAAACACCCTAATCAAATCCTAGTCAAATTTTAACCAAATCCTAAATAAATTTTAATAAATCTTACTCAAATCTTAATTAAATCTTAATCAAATCCTAATCAAATCTTGATTAAATTCTAAATATCTTGATCAAACCTTAATAAATCTTAATCAAATCTTAATTAAATCTTAATCAAATTTTAATTGAATCTTAATCAAATCTTAGTCAAATTTTAGTCAAATCTTAAATATTCTAATCAAATCTTAGTCAAATCTTAAATATTCTAATCAAATTTTAGTCAAATCTTAATAAAATCCTAATTAAATCCTAACCAAATCCTAAAAAAATCCTAACAAATCCTAGTCAAACCTTAAACATTCTAATCAAATCTTAATAAATCTTAATCAAATCCTAACTAAATTCTAACTAAATCCTAATCAAATTCTAAACACTCTAATCAAATACTATTCAAATCCTAATTAAATCCTAACTAAATCCTAACCAAATCCTAATCAAACCTTGATCAAATTCTAAACATCCTAATCAAAACCTAACAAACTCTAATTAAATCCTAATTAAATTTTAATCAAATCCTAACCAAATTCTAACTAAATCCTAGTCAAATCCTAATCAAATCCTAATTAAATCTTAACCAAATCCTAACTAAATCCTAGTCAAATTCTAGTCAAATCCTAAACAACTTAGTCAAATCCTAATTAAATCCTTATTAAATGCTAATCAAATCCTAAACATCCTAGTCAAATCCTAATTAATCCTAAATGAATCTTAAATAAATCTTAATAATCCTATCTAAATCCTAATTAAACCTTAACAAATCTTATTCAAATTCTAACAAATCCAATAGTAGATTTAAACTATAATGGCTAATAATATAATTATTGATCTTAGCCCAAATGTTACACACCTTTTAACAATCAAATTGACAATACACATAAGAAATTTGAAAGAGATCTAAATTATCCAACAAAAGTTATGATCAAACTTATACTTGGGTGTTGCCCGCCCTCCTTCTCCAATCCTTATGTCAAATTTCTAACACAAATAACTTCTATTTCCACTATTCAATCACTCTCAAAACACATACACAAATAAGAAAGCTTGTCTATTATCTAAATAAAAAATTCTCACGTCAATCCATTTGATAGGTTGCTAAATATCTTACAAATCCCTACTGACCCTCAAACCTCAACTTCCAAGACCTTAGCACACATGAACTTCAATAACTCCTAATTGAACCATTTGATCTAGCTCAAAATTATAGTACATACTAACCACAATTCTAGTCACAAATTTTTTAAATTTTACTTAGAGATCTAAAATCAAACTCCTGGAAAGCTTAAAGTTGTACACCTCTCTTTATTTCATAAGATTCAAAGTCACTCAATACAACCTTGACTTTGTAAAGCTCTTACAAAGCCAATTCTCCTTCAAATCACTTAAAATTAATACTCACACATACATGCTCAAGTCTGGTCTTTAATCCCACTTTTTGATCTGCCAAAGATCCCTTGGCCCACCAAAGGCACATGGTTTTATACCTCAAGGTCTGATTTTGACCTAGGCACATAACCGGTCCTCTATGGATATCAATTTTAAGATTTTTAAGGTAAAAATTTTCAAAATCTCACCTTAATTCTTCTTTAAAAATACCTATATTATTTATTTTTCTAATATACTTTATTTTATCTTATTTATAGCCATACAAAGTAAGTAGAAGCTTCTTCTATAAAAAGACAATATTAGCCTTTTAATTTTTTTCTACTTTCTTCTTTATTATCTATAATTCTTAGATAATTTGCTCAAATATTTCCATTTGAGCTCCTATATATTATAATTATTTCCTTTCTCTTTCATCTAATGGTTGTGTTATTACACGACATCCACCTCCCCTGAACTTGTGCATCTTTTAGCATGCGCCAAAATTTCTTTAATATACTAATATGTGACATTCTCTACCTTCGTCTAATTCTTGATTCTCAATTTGTTCCTCCTCTTCTTTTTCAATATCCATCAATAGATTTTATTCTTTATAAAAATATATACATACTAATCTTTATATGAATAACTTGACTTGCTTGTTTGTTATAGGTGACTTTAATTTTGTTCCATCAAGCTCTCGTAAAGAGTATGTTCCATTGTCATAGACCTTTATCATGACATATGGTCGAAATCAATGCTTAAATTTTTTTTATAATGTACTATGTTGATTATCCAAATTATTATCATAGATTAGTATCCAATCACCTTTTTCTATTATTTTAGGCCATAATAGATGTGATTTATCAAATCTTTATTTATTCTTTTTCCTTGCTTCTTTCAGTCTTCCAATTCTTACTTCAATATCCTCAAGTCTTCTTTCCAATTATTAAATCCATAATTCTAATAGATCCATTCTATTAAGATCATCCTTCCAAGGCAATATTTTCCATGTAGGCACGATTTCTTCTATTGGCATAAGTGACTTTTGTCCATGTATTAACTCAGAAGACATATAATTAGTTACTATACTATGAGTTGTATAATCTATCCATAATACAAATGATAGTAGCCTTGGCCATTAATGTACTTTGCCATTGTATTCTTTTACTAATGCCTTAATAATAAGTGAATGTCCATGCTCACTCTTTTCATTACCTTTTGGATTTTATGGTGTTCTCAAAGAAAGATTAATTCCTATTCTATCAAAGAATTTTTTTGCTTCTTTTGTATCCAATTCACCTCTATCTATAGTGATTTTTTTAATACAACCATAGCGACAAACAATGTCTTTTAAGAGGAATCAGCATACACTTTTAGTGCTCTTTGTTCTTGATACTTGTCCTTCAACTATATTTGATAAATCTTCACGTGCAAGTACCAAATATTTCATTTGTCCAAGTCCCATAGGTATTGCCACTAAATCCACTACCCACTTATAATATAGTGTTAGAGAATAAGTTGGATGTTATTCATCTCGATGTCAAATATTAGTATAAAATTGAAAAATTTCATATGATCTTATAAAATCAACCACATCTTTATATATATCTTTTCACCAATATCTTTTTTTTATTTTAATAAAAGTTGCCCAAATTCTTCTATGTCTTATTTACAAACTTTCATGAAACTCTTTAATAATCTTTTGTTGAGCTTTTAAACCACATATCACCCGTTGTGGTACTTCTCTTCTTCTCTTTGGATGCTTCTATAAATATCTATCATGTAAAAAATATCCATAGGCTTTTTTTTGGATTTTCTTAAATTTTTCATTTGTCCAATCTTCTTGTCGCTTTAATATACTTAGATACTTTCCAACATCTTCTCATTCACCTTCATATAAATCTCTTGAAAAAGATTCTAGTGGTATATTCAAATTTACATCTTCTTCTTATGATAATACATTAGTATAAAATTTTGTGCCTACATTATCTTCCAAATCAATCATATCTTCTTCATCATAATACCTTCTCCTTGATAATATATCTACAATTGAATTATCTTTTCTTGAAATGTGCTTAAACTCTTGATTCATAGATTTAATATATGCTATCTATCTTAACGTAGTAATATCAAGAATTGAATAACTTGTGATCATGCTCAATAAAGGTAAACAATCTGTTTCTATAACTACTAAAGTTCCTATCAAATATTCTTTTTTATTTTTCATAGCTATTACTATATCCTATAATTTTCTTCTAATTTGTGCATATGCCCTTTATCTAATATTCAAAACCTTTGCTCCAAATCTTATTACATATCTATTCTCTTGTTCATCATCTTGTCCAATTATTCAACCTATTTCAATTGAACTTGCATCAATTGTCAATATCATTGGCCTTCCATATTTATAATCCACTTTCTTCAAAGCTGGAGGTAAAGAAAGAAATTCCTTCAATTTTTCCATAGCTCTTTTTTATTTTTTGTTTTTTTTTTTTTCTATTGAAATTTTTGATTCTTTCTTAGCAACTCATATAATGGATTTGCTACATGTGCAAATTGAGGTATCTGTATATGATAGAAAATACATGCTTCTAAAAATCTTCTAACTTCCGTTGTATTTATACATTCTTTCATCTTTTTAATTATATTTATTTTTTTAATACTTGGCTTATGTCCATAAAAACTACACATGTGTCCAATAACAAGTATCTTATTTATTCCAAATATAGATTTAGTACTTGATAAGATCAAATATACCTCTTCCAATCGTGATAAAATCTTTTCGCAATCAATTATATGATTTGCAACAAATCTTTTACAATCCCTTTAATCCAATGTTTCATCTTTTTTTTCTTCCGCATATTCTTTAATTGGAACATCATCTAAGAATGGTGTAGTTTTTTTTGGTATAAAGTCTCTTAATACTTTATTCATCACATTCATCATATGAGCTACTGAATTAATAGCCTTTTGAGGCAATATACACATCCTTGCTAAATCCAATAGAATCTTCATAGTAGTTAAATCTTTATTTTGTAATGCCAATTGAAATTGATCATATCTTGAATAAAAATCTCCCATTGAATAGATTGCTCTTCCAGCAAATGCTTTTGTAAATTCATCCATAATTAGACTTGAACTCATATTTCTAATAATTACTTTATTCACAAGTTGTATGTCTTGTAAAAACCTCATTGTTCCATTTTTCTTTGGTATTGTAAACTATTGATTAGAATAATGTGCAAAAGATGGTTCTAAATTTTTTATTTTAATCTTTTCATTGAATAAATTTATTAATTTGATTAAATGTGCTTTTGGCACTAGAATTGGCTGCAAATTCCATAGTTCACAAGGAATAGTAAAAATAACCATAGGTGCTACAATACTTGGATCAATAATTTTAATTTCATGTGCTTCAAATGCAAAAGCCTTTCTATGTTGTGAAAGCATTTCTCTAAAACATTTTTTTTCACATTTTGTCAAAAATTCATCACATTCAATCTTTAATCCATCTAATGTATCATTTGTAAATTCATTCCCTATCTTCCTAGAATCCCTTAAATTTGGTTGCGTAGATGCTCCCTTCACCCTTTCTTCACAATCCAATGGTAATGGCAAAGCCATTGGTTTAACCTTTTTTTTCCATTGATTTATATTTAGTCTCAACATGTACTTCTTGGTGACTTAAGATTTTTATAAATTTTTGAATTTTATCATAATATTTTTTTGAACATACATTAATAACTCTATTTTCTTCTTGTAACCCATGTTGTAATAAATAATTTAATTCTCCCATAATATCTGTAAATCCAACTTCTTCAAATGCTCTTGTGAATAAAGTAATTATTAGAAATATGAGTTCAAAATTTTCAATAAATTTTCTATTTTTTTTTAAGATTTGCTCCATATTTTTAATATAATATTTTTCTATCCTTTTTATCTTATCAATAGTCTTAAAAGATAATACACAATCTTGTCTCAATTTAATAAGTTTAATAGATAATATCTTTTTTTTAAATTAAGCAAGAGTATTTTTTTCTCTAATCCATTGCAATTTAGCTTTATAATGGTGCATGGTAAAAACCCTCAAGGTCTTCAAAATTCTCATTTGATAATAGCTTCTCTCTCAACTTATTATGATTTCTTTCATGATTGGTACAAACAGTCAAAAATTGAATTGTTCTTATTCCATCTTGGCTTCTTATCCTTGCATAGGCTGAATCATCATCTATTACATTTGTCTCCATTCTTATGGTAATATATAGTTGTCTCAATATAATAGGATATATAGACATCTCTTCTACAAAGAAATATTGTTCATGCATAACATCTTTTATTATTATCTTGATATTTGGATAAGTTCCATATAAATTTTTCTTTGAATTGTTTGTTGATCTTATCATCCATCCATGTTCAGTATCAATAGGCCATTTTTTCTTTTTATATAGCTCTTTTGATATTAAATTGATCTCAGAACCATAATTAATTAATGCCACAATTGGTTCTTCTAAATCTTCCAATTTTACTAAAGTTTATATAGTAGTTTTTGCCCAATGATTTCAAGAATAATAACTAGATGGTTGAATTCCATTTCCTTCTTTTGTAAGTCCAACTCGTGAAACATCTTCTAAAACTCGTATTTCATCTTCTTCATCTACACTATTTTTTATTGCCTTTGTTCCTTGTATATTTGGTGTCATAATCTCTCCTAAAGATTGTTGTTTCTTCTTTATTGTATCAATAATAACTTCATGAAATTCATGCTTTATAATTCCCAAAATTTCATCTATTATAAATTCGACCTTTCTCTCTAAAATGTGTTTTTTTAATATCTTCTTTAAATCTATAGTAGCCTCAATATCTGATTGTAATTTATAGGTAGGAGTTTTTTTTCTTTCTTTTAAAATTTCCTTCTTTTTTATAGAAACATTCTCCACTTCCCCTTCATGTATAGGATTTTTTTTGTTGTTTTGCTTTATCTCTTCTTGTGGTTCTTTTTGATGGCCTTTCATTATTTTCATCCCTTCTTTGTTTTTCTACTATTAATGCTTCATGTTGACTCCTTGTAATATGAGCATGTATTGATAATCCATCTACCGGATCATTCCACCTAATAATTTGTCAAATATTATTACTAACACGTTTTAAATCATTTGTAGTAAATTTTTTTTTTCAACATAATTCATTGCACTTATCCTCAAAGAGCAAGATTCTCCTAGAAGTTCAAGATTTATACTTAAATACTTGTTTTGATTTACTTCCGACCAATATATTGATGCTTCCTTACTTGAGATTGTACACACTTTAAAAACATCTCTTGCAAATACTTTCATTCCTCCTTTATCAAAATTTATTTCTAATTTTTTTCTACTTTCTTTCAAATGTATCATACTATCTTTAAAAAAAACAACTCCTTGGCGTAGTGCCTCTATAAAATCTTCACACTCTCTTCTTGAATGTTCCATGCTATCACATCACATGCACCTATGTACTATACCTTCTATTGGTCTTGAATTTTATCTTGTTGATACCATTGATAATTGACCCTTTTCTTCAAGTTTTGTAAATTTTATTTGTAATTTTTTCATCCCGCATATGATCTCATCCATATTCATTTCATCTTTCTTTGATGTAGATATTGAAGGTTGAATCATAGATGTAAGATGGTTAATACGCAATTTTACCATAGATGCTTACAATGGTCTTTGAATACCTATCCTATCCTTTTTCCTTTCGCTTTTTGTAAGCAATCCTATTGCTTCTTCTATTTCTTTTCTATTTGATGTTAATCCTTCTTTTTCTTTTTTATCCTCAAGCAATATTTCTAATTTTTCTTGCAACTCTCCATCAGCTGCTTGAAGAAAAAATTCCACTTTACTTGGATCCAATAATTACCTTTTTTTATTTGATAAATAAAAATATTATCTTTTAAATTTTTTTTTCTTATTCTATTGCTTGAAGATTCTTCTTAGGCCTTTCAATCCATTCAAAAAATGACTTCTTTGTAATTTGATCATTATCTTTTAAAAAATATTCATCTCTTAATATTTAAAAAAAATTCTGCCATGTACCTCCAACATGTTCTATAATAACTTTACATGATTCTTTATCTCTAGTGCACTAGCCAATTTGAATAATTGAACCATTTCTTTCTAAAAAACATACTTCAATTTTATTTCTCTCATATAATATCTTAAATATCTTGTGATATCCTTCCCTTCAAATTGATCAAATTTGTCTACAACCACTTATAATGCTTTGTTTGCCATACCTTCTTTGTGATCTTTAACTTGTTGCTGCTGCATAAATAAAGCAAATGCTTCAAACATGCTTGCAAAGTTAGGATCAAAATACATGCCTTGTCATCCACTTAAAATACCACCCATAGTTCCTCTTTCTATTCTCTTATCTTCTTTCTCTATAATTCAAATAGATAAAAAAAAATCCAATTATCTTCTATCTCAAGCTTTCACCTTGAATTCATCAAATATGTTGTATGTCGTGAAGTCCTACTTAAGAATGCATTGGGCATCTAGCTATAGAAGATAAAAAAGAAATAACAATAACAGGTCCTGACACCTCTAATAATATTATGCAAACTTACAATTAAGACTATAAATATGCTTCAATTATTAAAATTTTAATTAGATTTTTTAATTAAATATAGAAGAATATATAAAAATCCTAAAGAAATCTAATAAAATCTTGGTCAAATCTTAAACCAATCCTAAACAAATCCTAAACAAATCCTAACAAGTCCTAATCAAATCTTAACTAAATCCTAGTCAAATCCTAATCAAATCCTAGTCAAATCCTAATTAAATTCTAATTAAATCGTAACCAAATTCTAAATAAATTCTAACAAATTTTAATCAATTTTTAATTAAATCTTAATCAAATCCTAATAAAATCTTGGTCAAATCTGAAATACCTTGGTTAAATCCTAACAAATCCTAGTAAAATTCTAACTAAATTCTAATAAAATCCTAACTAAACTCTAATCAAATCCTGGTCAAATCTTAAATATCCTAATCAAATGCTAGTCAAATGCTAATCAAATTCTAATTAAATCATAACCAAATCCTAAAAAAATCCTAACAAATCCTAATCAAATCCTAAATTTTTTAATCAAACCCTAAGAAATCCTATTCAAATCCTAATTAAATCTTAATTAAATCCAAACTAAATTCTACATACCTTAATCAAATCTTAGTCAAATCTTAATTAAATCTTAATTAAATCCTAACCAAATCCTAAATAAATCCTAACAAATCTTAGTCAAATCTTAATTAAATTCTAATTAAATTTAAATCAAATCTTAATAAAATTCTTACTAAATCCTAACCAAATTCTAAAAAAATCTTAACTAATCCTAGTCAAATCCTAAATACTCTAGTCAAATTCTAACAAAGCCTAGTCAAATCCTAACTAAATCCTAACTAAATCCTTTTCAAAATTTAAATATCCTATTCAAATCCTAAATAAATCTTAACAATCCTATCCAAACCCTAACTAAACCTTAAGAAATCCTATCCAAATCCTAACAAATCCTACAACAAATTTAAATTATAATGGCTAATGATCTAATTATTGATCTTAGTCTAAATTTCACACACCTTTTAATAATCAAGTTGACAGTGCTCACAAGAAATTTGAAAGGGATCTAAGTTATCCAACAAAAGTTATGATCAAACTTATACTTGGGTGTTGGTATCATGGACATAAGATTTACTTTAGTAATTATCTAATTAATGTAAATCAATAAAAATAGGTAAAATAAGTTGATTTGATAATATTGGATAGAGTAGCTTTCTAGAAGCTTCATAGACGTGAAATCACCTTTATACATGTCTATAGGTGATTGGTAGATTAAAAACTTGGTCAATAAACTAGCCATATAGCACACATATTGGTAGCTTGTAGAATAAGCTAGCCATGTATCACACATATTGATAGCTTGCCAAACAAGCCAAGCACGTGGAGCACATGTGAAAAACTTATTATGCAAGTTTGACACGTGTCTTGCAAATTAGATATGTGTAGGAGGTCCTATAAAAAATTGCCACATAGTTCTTAGATAGATAGTATAAATAGAGACAAGAGTGAAGCCTTCTTCACTCTTGTCAACTCTTTTCTTGATTCTAGTTTAATTTCAAGAATCTTCATGTTTCTAGTCTTTCGCAATAGCCATTCTAATTTTTTTTTGAATATACATACTTTATTATTTCTATTTTGTGACTTTTCTTTGATATAATTTATATTAGATTATGCATCTTTTTTTAATTTATGTCTTTTTCTAGTTCATGTCTACAAAGAGCAACAAGGTTATCAAATAATGAAGATATAGATATGGTTGGAGCTACTTCAACATCTACACCAAACCATATAATTCTTCCTCCATTGGAATATTATCCAAGCATTAGAGAACCAAAAATTGGTCTACTTGAGAAGTGTGATAGCAAAAGATCCAAGTTTTGAAGATTCATCAATCAAGTTCAATCGGTGATTGAATTGCAACTACAAAGTTTTCCAACTCCAGGCTCGCAAGTTAGGTTTGATGTTACACTACTTTCAAGTTTTGCCTTATCTTGGTTTTCATCTTTTCTTGAATGACATGATCTAATATTAGATAATTTAAAAATTTTCTTAGCAAAATTTTGATCTATGTATAGAGAATATGATGCAATTTATGTTGCAACCAACAAGATTCGTATCTGACGACAAGACAATCCAATAATGACATTATATGCTTCACAATTTTGACAACTAGCAATCAATGTCAAGTGGGACGATGCTGCACTCATCAGTCAGTTTCTCTACAGATTATAATATGAAGTGAAGAAATTGATGCTGAACTTATTTGATCCTCAAACGTTAAGTCAAACAATCAATTTTGAGGTGAAGTGTGATAATCGACTTTTTGAATTTTGATCTGAAAGTTGTACAAGGAAACCTCAACGTTATTAAAATTCAGTGGCAGCACCAATGTCTTCTCAATATGTACCTTCAGAAATCGAGGACATGCAAATTGATGCTATACGTTTCAAGCCGCTTACTGAATAAGAAAAGATTCGACATCGTCAAGAAGGATTATACTTGTATTATGGAGAACCTAAACACATTGCTCAAAATTATCCAAAGAAATGATGCAACCACAAGATGAGAAGTATGATTGTCAAAGAAGACAATATGTCAGAAAATAAATTTATCTAGCCATAATAAAGACCATGCAGTTGAGATCTGGTATAATTTCTAATGAAGGTCCTATCCTTTGCTTACAACCATCTTTTTGTTTTATAATAGATATGTATTTAGGACCTAATAATTACAAAGCCTCTGTCTTAATAGATTTGGGAGCCTTAGCCTGCTTTTCAGATGAAGAATTTATTAAAAGCCATAGAATATAATTAATACAAAAACCTAAATCCATACACGTAGAAATTATAGATGGTCGTCTTTTATCTTCTAGAGATGTTATTTATGAAACACTTCCTCTGGATGTAATAGTAAATGGTCATAATAGTTGTATAATTTTCAACATAATTAGATCTCCCTCTATTCCAATCATTCTAAGTCTATCATGGTTAAAAAAATATAATCCTTGAATAGATTAGATTTCTTGTACTTTTAATTTTTCTAAAAGTATAGTTAACAATATAGTTAATCAAGTAAGAAATTATAAGTCTAGTAGAATTAAACCTGCGTTTGTAGGTATAAGAGCTTTCTTGCATGCTGCAAAAGAATGATCACCTTTTGTTATTTATGCTATACCTATTTCCAATGATGGAAAGACTTCAAGTAGCATTCCAAGTCAGTATCAAGATTATTTAGACGTTTTTGAGATAAATAATGCAGATATTCTTCCAAAACATTATCCATATAATTATTCAATTGACCTCACGGAAGGAACTCAGCCACCATTTGGACCAATCTACAGTTTATAACAAGATGAATTGGCTAAATTCAAGGCATATATTGACAAGAATTTGGCCAAGAATTTCCTATACCATTCTAAATCTCCAATAAGAGCTCCAATTCTATTTGTGAAGAAAAAAGATAGATCATTGCAAATGTGTGTTGATTATCAAGGATTCAAGAAGATCACAATCAAGAACAAATATCCATTACCTTTCATATCAGGACTCTTTGACCAATTGAATTAAGCTAAGATCTATACAAAAATACATCTAAGTGGAGCATATAATCTAGTACACATCAAAGAAGGAGATGAATGGAAAATTACGTTTCGAACTAGATATGGATATTTTGAATATAATGTCATGCCTTTTAGACTTACAAATGCACTAGCTGCTTTTCAATATCTCATGAATGATGTTTTTCATGAATTCCTAGACAATTTTGTTGTCTGCTACCTAGATGATATTTTGATCTATTCTAAGAACGTAGAAGAGCATGAAGTATAAGTTCGTCAAGTATTACAAAAACCTAAAGATACAAGATTGTATGCCAAGATAAAAAAGTATATATTTCATATTACTCAAGTTGATTTTTTAAGATACATCATTTTAAATGATGTTCTCATGATGGATTCTAAGAAAGTCCAAATAATCATGAATTGGAAGATTTCAAAGACGATAAGAGATGTACAATATTTTTTGAGATTTGCCAATTATTATCAGATCTTCATCAAAGACTTCTCTCAAGTTGCAGCTCCACTTACACGTTTGACCTGTAAAGACAAATTCCAATGGAATCAAGAAGCAAAAGCAGCATTTGAAGCTTTGAAAACATCATTTGTTTCTACATCAATCTTGTATCGTATTGACTTTTTTAAGGCATTTTTTATGGAAATAGATGCATCAGACTTTGCCTTGAATGTGGTTTTCTCACAAATGGGAACAAATGACAAACTTCATCTAGTAGCTTTTCATTCAAGAAAATTCTCAGCAGCCGAGATCAATTATGAGATCCATGACAAAGAACTTCTTGCAATCATGGATTTCTTTCAAGAATGGCATCATTATCTAGAAGGCGCTTCTAAACCGATCACAGTGTATATGGATTACAAGAACCTCAAGTATTTCATGTTGGCATGTGTATTGAATTGTTATCAAGCTCGTTGGAATATGTCTTTGTTAAGATTCAAGTTCATTATCACTTATCAGCCAAAAAAACAACAAGGTTTATTCGATGCCCTTTTTAGATGTTGTTGTGTTGTGATTTGAGTGCTATGTGAAAAAATTATACATGTATATTTAATATATAATTTATTTCATAACTAAATGAAAGCCATATCAGTGGACTTTTATTGGTTATAGGATGTGATTAGGTTGCTAATTTAAAAAGGATCTATTAAAAGGATTATTATTAAGATTTATACAACCTTGTATTCTTTTTAGTAGTGATTTTGAGGTTGATTTTATATTGATAGTAACTTATATATATCATAAGTCACCTTTGTTAGACATTGGTGACCTTTAAAAATTTACTTTACTTCTTTTATTTGGTGCTTAAAGCACAAAGTATATAAATCTTATAAGAAGAAGGGTTAGAGGAGGGTTTTTAATATAAAAAGGAGAATTTGGCCATCTATATGGATGAAAAGAGGTGGATGATAGAAATCTCTATTCTAATTGGCCAAAAATCATGCCCAATGGGCTTCAAGGAGACTGCCCGAGGGTTTATTAGGAATTAGGATTATTTTTTTGATGGAGGTCGAACATCAGAGGCTAGGATGATAAGATTTAGGTTTTTGGATCTGATTTAGGTGCAAATTTTGTGTGATTTGCACTCTTTATGAAGAAGTTATAGGCACTCAAAGTTAAGGTGTCGATTTTGGACCTACTGTCACTCTTTTGGATATAACTTGTGTATACAGAGAGCAATTAAGGATTGGCGACTAGGATTCAAGAGAGCACTTTTACGGCTATACTATTCATGTGCGGCTTGATGAAATTCAAGCTAGACTGAAGGAGATATTAGCAGTTGAAGTGAATGCTTACAAACTTGAAGGTAGTAAGTGACACGCTTATATAGTGAGATATAAAAAAAATAGTATTCGGGTGTCTCTGAGCTAGGATTTTAAGCACTTGCTAGGGATTTTGAGACATTGGATGATTGAAAATAAATTTATGGTTGATTCTTTCTTATGGTGAAATTTAAGAGAATCATCTATACTTTGAAGTAAATTTTATAGAAATTAAACAATTGGATCAAGGATTATTGGACTCTAAACATCAAGAAGAAATAATTCCTTGTGGATGAATAAAGTTTTAAAGGGTTTTTTTGGAAATTTGAATCTTTTTTGTACAAACCTACTTGAGTACAAAAGGTTTTATATACATAACTTTTTTTTTGTGAGATTGTTGTATAATTTATCGTTTTTATTAAAGACAAATTACCTATTGGATTTTTGCCATCAAGTTTCAAATAAACTCTCCAGAGCCAGGTATCCAATGTATTCCTAGATTAAAGGCCACGTCATACAACAACGTTGTCATATTGCATTTACGTGCAGTGTATAAAAATATTATATATCTTGTATCTATTGTTATTACATGGGTGAATGCTAGAGGTTATTTTAGAAGATATTATAAGGAGAGCATTTATTATAGCCACTTAATTAGTGAATTAAGATGGCTATTTGTTTTGTTCCTACCTTATTTATATCGTAGAATAGACTCTTTTGTAATTAGACGAAAGGTAAAAGTTGTTTTATCTTTTTTGTTGATTTTTGAGGTAGAATGGACCTTGTGAGGGATAAGAAAGAAGAGCATGGGGTGAATAGGGCCTGTCCAATAGGATTTGGCTGCCCTTGTGGACGTGTCATAGTCTAATATGGAAGGAAAGGGAGATATATTCCTCTTGCTAGACCTAGGATTTGGTAATTTTTAAGTAGTGAATTTTGGAGAGATATAGCTCCAAGGAGATAAAAACATTTGTAATAAAAATTAATGAGTGTATTTTTCATATTGTGAGGATTGTAGAACCTACTCACTTGCATGTATTGGAGTTGTGAGCAAAACGTTATGCTTTTTTTAATAGAGTGAGGTCTGCTGCTATCGAAAAGTAACGATAGAAACTTCGATCTACTACTGCAAGTTTGATTTCAAATTTCTGTTAGTGAAACTTATTCAGAGTGTGAGAAATTGTGCTAGCTTTCTATCAAGATATTTCTTGTAGCATTTGGAGTTGGAGAAGAAAAGTTGTGAGCTTGAGAGTGGGAAAGGATCTGCTGCCACCCAATGAAGAGGGGCAGAGATTTTGTTCAACCACCCAAGTCGGAAAATCTCTTCAATCTTTTTGATATATTAGATGCTTATAGGAGCTTGTATAAGCTTTCCATAAAAGCAAAAATCAATACATTTGGAGCTTTTATGAAAGTTTTATGAGCCATGAAGAGTCAAGAGGGCAAATTGTTGCTAGGGTTTGAAGAGCAAAATCAACTAGCTACAAAATTTGGAGTTTGAGAGGCATGCATGCGAAATTTTAGAAAAAGTTAGATGATGAATTGAACTTTCTAAAAAGCTATTGCATGCCCAATTTGGAGAGGGAAAGTAATCACAACAAAGGCTGAAGTGAAGAAGAGCTTTGCTTGAGAAAAGTTAAATCAACAATCAATGTTGATTTCATTGCTTAAAGATGAAATTGCTCCAATTTCAAGAGGACCGTTCTTTGTTGCTCAAAAGTTGTATCTCTTTCTTTTGGTGCAAAATAAGAATGTTGTCGGGTAGAAAGAATTTGCCTTGAAAAAACGCTGGGTTCCTAGCTACTACTAGAACTAGCAGGGAATATGACAGGAAGCCGTGTAAGTATCTTCTATACTTGCACAATATTTGTTCAAGCTTTCAAATTATACTTGTATTATACTTATACAAGACTTGTACAATTATAAAATATAGACCCTTGAATAATACTTATATAAATATTTATATAATACTTGTATAAATATTTATATAAATACTTATATAAAATAGTATATAATCTTAGATATAATATTTGTACAAATACTTATACAAATATTATATATAATACTTATAGAATACTTGTATAAATAATTCTCAAGAAAATTCAATCAAATATGTCCTCAGACCCTCTTATTCATGATATCAAGAAAAAAATTTCTAAGTCTCATGATTCTTCTAAATTTGAGTTAAAAAATGACCTACTATATTTTGAAGGACACCTATATGTTTCAAAAGGAGAAGTACATATACGTGTTCTTCAAGTACGTCATGACTTTCCATCAGCAAGATATTTTGGATACAATAAGACTTTGGAACTTATATCAAGAGATTTTTCGTGGCCTCAAATGTAGAAGGCAGTTAAAGACTTTGTACAATCATATGATATCTGCTTAAGATCAAAAAATCCTTGTCATCAATCTTTTAGACTTCTTCAGCCATTACCTATTCCAAGATAACTATGGTCTTCTGTTTCTATGAATTTCATCACAAATCTTCCAAGCTCAAGATCTTATGATTCTATATTTGTGATAGTAGATTGGTTCACCAAGATGGCACATTTTGTGCTATGCACAAAATCTATTGCACGTTGTCAGAATAGAGAGAATCTGCCTCAAGAAAGCGCTGGGCTTCTGGCTGCCACTAATTATTCAAGCAAGATTCAAGTATAATAAAACCCCCAAGTTTATATAAAAGAGATCTTCATAGGGCTATTACACCCAATACATAAGCCTAATTTCCTCAAACCACTCCAAACATAATAAAATATTCTAAACCCTCATTTCCCCATAGGAAGGGAATTTTTTCCGAATTTCAATAATCCATAAATTTTAATCCAACTGTCCAAATCTACTCAAAATTTACATGAAGTACTGATATATTCTTTACAACTACCACCACAAATTTCAACCATCGATTCATTATCAATCTATAGATATCGCCAAAATCCTAGCAGTAGCTTTAAACCCTTGTTTACAAACACTTGTGTACTAAATTCTTCATATCTCACAATCTAAAAGTCCAAATTCTATGAAACTTTAATTTATAGCTTTTTAGCATAATCATACACCTTCTTAGAAATTTTGAGACAAAAATTCGTCCAGAAACTCAAGATATGACAAACCCCATCACTATCAACAAAATGGCCTACTTACTGCCTTGGAATTTGATCTGCTGTTTTTGACTCCCAATAACTCCTTCTTCAAAACTCCAAATGTAGTAATTCTTCCACATCAAGTATAGAGCTTGAAATCTCCTCTCTAGCCGCACCTTCCGATCTCCAAAAGCTTTTATACAACTCCTCCAATCCTCAAAAGAGTGACAGTATGTCTCATATTGACACCTTATCTTCAAATGGCTATAACTTCTTTACTCTAACTCCAAATCCTCTAATTTTTGTACACAAATTGTACCCAAAATCCTAAACTTTACAATCCTAGTCTTTGTTTTTCTAATGGCCTCCTTGAAGTCGCCAAAACCCTTGTTAAGGTCGCAGGCAGCCTCCTCAAAGCCCAATGGACATGGTATTCGACCAATAGGGATGAAGTTTCCCATTCCTTACCTTCATCCGACCATGCCTTCATTTCATCCCTCCCAATTAGCCTCCTACTAGCTTATATTTTCATCCTTAGGCTTCCACCTTCTCTCAAGGCTTCATACTAATCATTTAGATCTTATAATTTTTAAATACCATAATCAAAACAAGTAAAATAAAATAAAGTTTCTTCTATCAATCCCTTTAATTTATTTTATTAAGCATTCTAACACATATCTTAATTTATAAACATATTATGATTTTTGAGTGGATTTTACATACTATAAGCAATTTCAGTACGACAACCTGAAGAAATAGCTAAGCTTTTCATTGATAATATCTATCGCTATTATGGATTACATAAGGATATTATATCAAATAGAAGAATTCAATTTGTGTCAAGATTTTGAAGAATCCTTTTCAAAATCTTAAAAGTGGACATAAAACTATCTTCAGCTTTTCATCCTCAAATTGATGGACAAATAGAGCCCGTAAACCAAGTCTTGGAGTAGTACTTAAGATATACCATCAACTACCACCAAGATGATTGGACAATTCTTTTGCCATTGGCAAAGTTTGCTTATAATAATATGATATATTCTTCTATGTAACAAATACCTTTCTTTTCTAATTATGATTACGATCCATAACTTAATGCTTTTGACTTTTCAAAAGTTAATAATCCAATGGCAAAAGATTTGAAAAATTGTTTATCAGAGCTACATGCAAAAATGAAGGTACAATTAAAAGAAGCTCAAGAACGACAAAAAATAAATGCAGATGCGTATCGCAAGGAATAAATATAATTCAACGTGGGGGACAAGGTATGGTTACTTTGTCGCAATATCAAAACTACTTGTGCTTGTGATAAGTTGGACTATCATAGGCCTGGATCTTTTCTTATTTCTGAATAAATCAATCTAGTTGCATATCGATTACATCTATCATAGTCCATGAAGATCCATCCTATATTCTATATGTTATTATTTAAGCCATACAAGATAGTAGATATATAAAGAAGAAGACAAATGCCACTGCCTCTTATAGAAGTGGACAACAATGAAGAATTCAAGATTGAAGAGATTTTAGATTCAAGGCGGTGCCGAAATTGACTGGAATATCTTGTGCATTGGCGCAGATATGATATTAGTGAACGCACATAGGAGCCATCCAAGAATCTAGCAAATACATCAATAAAAGTCAATACATTTCATTGATAACATCCGTCAAAAGCAAGATAAAGAATCAAAAAAATCTTTGCTATAAAGCAAAACACGTTCTACAAAGGTTTCATCCTATCTTGTATCATTATTTGTTGTTTTTTTGGATTTATTCATGCTAAAGAGATGAAAGATCAATAACCAGAGAATTCAACTTAAGAGCCATCATTTGCTGATTTATCAGATGATTCATTATGATTATCACAACCTTCAAGATGACGGAATAGAGCTGAAGATCCTCAAGAACAACATGTCTTTCCTTGGATTGATGGCAAAATACAACGTATTTGATATCACGACCTTGGAAGAGACTCCCAATGTTTGGTGATACTTTTAGAGGTAGGAACTACTCCTGATGGTATTCTAAATGTTTTCTTTGAAGAAAGTTATGAAGGCCTCAACAATGATCTAATAATAGGGTGGTCTTCTTGTCCTGGTATAGAACATTACCGATTGCTGAAAGGACCTATCAACTACCTTCAAAGGAAACAAAGATCAGAGTATGTGACAAGCACAATTTGACACATCTTGGTCTTCCTCAATATGTAATCACCACTCCTCATGGAACTTCTTCCTAAAAGGGGGGATAATATCACGGACATAAGATTTATTCTAATAGTTACCTAACTAATATAGATCAATAGAAGTAGGTAAAATAAGTTGATTTGATAATATCTGATAGAAAAGCTTTCTAGAAGCTTCATAGACGCGAAATCACCTTTATATATGTCTATAGGTGATTGATAGGTTAGAAACTTGGTCAACAAGGTAGCCACATGGCGCACATGTTGGTAGCTTGTGGAACAAGCTAACCATGTGTCGCACATGTTGATAGCTTGTGGAACAAGTCAAGCACGTGGCGCACATGTGAAAAACTTGTTGTGCAAGTTTGACACATGTCTTGCAAATTAGATACGTGTAAGAGGTCCTATAGAATACCGCCATGTAGTTCTTAGATAGATAGTATTTATAGAGATAAGAATAAAGTTTTTTTCACTCTTCTCAATTCCTTTTCCGATTCTAATATAGTTTTAAGAGTCTTCATGTTTCTAGTCTTTAGCAATAGCCATTCTTGTTTCTCTTTGAATATACAAACTTTCTTATTCCTATTTTGTGACTTTTTTTTGATACAATTTTTATTAGATTATGTATCTTTTTCTAGTTCATGTCCTTGACAGTTGGCCACCCTCCTTCTGTAATCCTTATGTCAAATTTCTAATACAAATAACTTCTATTTCCACCATTCAATCACTCTCAAAACACATATATAAATAAGAAATCATGTTTATTATCTAAATAAAAAAATCTCATGTCAATCTAATTGACAAATTGCTAAATATCTAATAAATCCTCACTAACTCTCAAAGCTCAACCTCCAATACCTTAGCACACTTAAACTTCATTAACTCTTAATTGAACCATTTAATCTAGCTCAAAATTATAGTACATACTAACCACAATTCTAGTCACAAATTTTTTAAATTTTACTTAGAGATCTAAAATCAAACTCCTGGAAAGCTCAAAGTTGTACACCTCTCTTTACTTCATAAGATTCAAAGTCACTCAATACAACCTTGACTTTGTAAAGCTCTTACAAAGCCAATTCTCCTTCAAATCACTTAAAATTAATATTCACACACACATGCTCAAGTCCGGTCTTTAATCCCACTTTTTGATCTGCCAAAGATCCCTTGTCCCACCATAAGCACATGGTTTTGTACCTCAAGGTCTGATTTTGACCTAGGCACATAACCGGTCCTCTGTGGATATCAACTCTAAGATTTTTAAGATAAAAATTTCCAAAATCTCACCTTAATTCTTCTTTAAAAATACCTATATTATTTATTTTTTAAATATACTTTATTTTGCCTTATTTATAGCCATACAAAGTAAATAGAAGCTTCTTCTATAAAAAGGTAATATTAGCTTTTCAACTTTTTTCTACTTTATTCTTTATTATCTATAATTTTTAAATAATTTGCTCAAATATTTCCGTTTGAGCTCCTATATATTATAAATATTCTCTTTTTCTTTCATATAATGGCCGTGTCACTACACAACATTGCTTTACAATAGTATTCCTTAAAAATCTGTAAATTCTTCAATAATTCTTAGCAATGGATTTTCTTTCAATTTGTCTTGATTGCGTTCATGATTTGGAGGCATAATCAAAAATTGTATTGGCCTTTTTCCTTCTTTACTACAAATTTGTACATGAGTTGAATCATCATCAAGCACTTCTTTTTCTATCCGAATCGTAATTATATATACTTGTCTCAAAATAAGAGGATAAGATGTTGCATCTTAAACAAAGAAATTTTGCTCCATTATAATATCACTAATCCAAATTTTCTCATATAGGCAAGCACCATACAATTCATCTCATGTATTATTAGCTACCCATATTATCCATCCATGCTCCATATAAATTGGCTATTTTTGCTTCACATAAAGATCTTTAGACATAAGATTTATTTCCGAACCATTGTCAATCAAAGCAACAACTAACTCATCCATATCTCCAATCTTTACTAATGCCTCTGTAGTTGCTCTAGTCCAATACTTCCAAATATAATCACTCAAAATTTTATTTTTATTATCACTTGGATCATCAAAATATGCTTTTTGATTTTAACTCCTTCCTCCACTTATTGATTGTTTGCAACAATTGCCAATTTTATCTTCTTCATCCTTATATATATATATATGTATCAATAGCATGATTTGATCTAACTTCATCCATTAATTGCATCTTCTGCTTAATATTGTCAATAATGACATTATGAAATTCTTTCTTTGTAATTTCCAAAATCTCCTTCAATATTAATTCAACTTTAGCATTGAGTACACGTTCTTTAAGCACATCCTTTAAATCTGTTGCTTTATTATCAAAGAGAAGTTTGTAAGTCGTGGATTGATCTTTTTCTCTTAAGTCCTTTGATTTTTTTTTTAATGATATTGAGGCATCCTTTGTTGGTAATTCTTGTGAAGCCATAACACGAGCCTTATCTCTTCAAATCTGCTTCTTTGAAGAACTTTCTTCTCTTGTCTCATTAAAATCATATCTTCTCTTTTCTTCTATCAAGGCTTCTTGTTGGCTCTTAGCAATATAGGCATGTACTAACAAAGCTTCCACAAGATCCTCTCAAACTGTAGTTACACAAATTATTGCAGTAGTCATCAATAAAGCTTCTCATAGCATCTTTTTTTTATACATTATAAAAATGGCAAAAGATCAAAACCCACTTGATTCAATATTTCTAGAATAATCTTGTTTGCCATTGTTATCTATTGTAGTATCATAACTTATAACTTCCATTGCAACAATCCCATTTGGTGCCAAATAATCCTTAACTAATATTTTTATACTTCCTTTACCAAAATAACTTCAAAGAAAATCACCAATATCTTTGAATGCCACTTTTCTATCTTTCCAAAAAATAATGCCTTGTTGTACTATTTCATTGAATTCACCATAATCCTTTTGAGAATGAGAATCATCATCACATCAAATATATCTTTGCGTATACCTTTGCTTAAGAGTAGCTTTTAAATTCATTGTATAAGTCTTCTCCTTAAGCCTCAGAAGTTTAATTTGAAGATATTACATTCCAAATATAAGTTTTTCAATTCTCACATTTTCTTTTTTTGATGTAATCATTGAAGGTTGGACAATAGGTATTGTTGGTCATGAAGTAGGTACTTGAGTTTTAGGTACTTGCATAATTCTTTGAGTATCAACCCTATCCTTTCTCTTTTCTCTTTTTGCAAGCAATCCCACCACATCTCCAATTTATTTTTATTTTGTTGTTTGTGAGTTAAAAATTTATTGCCTCATATTAATTACTTTAAAAAAAATTTAAAAAAAATCAAATTAAAAAATTTAGATTTATACATGTAAATTAGAGAGTAGTATGAATAATTAGTAAAGATAATAGTAGGGAAGAAAAATAGGGACTGGAAATAATTAGAAGTAGAAGAAATTTATTTTAAATAGTAATTAATTAGAATTATTATTTTTATATGAAAATAGAATATAGAAGGGCCCTACATTAAGCCCTTGTAATCCTCCATAAGTATGAATTTGGGACTTAAAAAAATTAAAAAAAAATTAAAAAAATTAAAAATTAAAAAAAAATTTTTTTTTTTTGCAAGTATTGGAAGTAGGTCTCGGCAATCGTTGACTGTGAGCCGACTTTCATGTCTCACATGTTTATTGATCTAATTTTTATTTTAAAAAAAAATTTAAATTTAAATTTAAACCACTGTTAGTTTAGAAAGGTGTAGTTATGGGATATGTTGTTAGAAATAGTTTTATTTAAATATTAGAAGAAAAAAAAAATATGGATTGTAAGAATTTTTAAGAGAATTAATGAGTTAGAATTATTTTTATTAAAAGATATGGATTTTTACCATTGAGAGTTAAAATTAGTAAAGTATGAAAGAATTGTGTGAGTTTTTTATAAAATTAGTTGATAGGTATGTAAAAGGTCATAGAGCCAATCTTGTAAAAGCTTTTATGAAATTGTGCTGGAAAAAAAAAAAAAAAAAAAAAAAAAAAGATGAAGAACTATCAAGCGAGAGTCAAGGAGACCATTGGTAGATAATTTTTGGAATTAGAAATAAGTAGAAAAGATGAAAACCTTTGTGTGGTAGAAAAGTTGGCCATTTGGATAAAAAGTCAAAAGGGAGGCCATTTAGGGTTCTTCCTTTGACTTTGGAGGCTTGGCAGTTAAGGTTTGAAGGGGTGGCTTTGAATGGCCGCCCCTCCTCTTCCTACTCTCTCTCTCTCCTTCTTGCTCTAGAATCTCTCTCTATGGAGAGGCATGTATAAATATGTGTGGGTGTTTGTGGATTTTTTTTCCTCTTTTAGCCTCTTAGAATATAATTGGGAAGGTTTTGTGTGTGTTGGAGTTGAGGTGTGAGACCTCCTCGGTTGTTGTCAGCCAATAGACTAAGTTTTAATCTTAAATATAAGATTCTATATTTCTTTCTTATAGATCTCTCTTCTAGCTTTCCATAGCCGTTTTCCATTTGTGATTTGATTGTGTGTAGAAGAAGTTATGAATTTTCAAGGATGAAGAAGATTTTGAGGTATGGATTCAGATGGTGGCGACTAGATCTGATTTGGCATCTTGGAATAAGTTTATATCTTTGGTTCATATATTTTTCCTTGTAGATCCTTTTAGTGGCTTTCTAAAGCTATTTAGAACGTGAAATTTGGTTAAAAATTGAATGAGATATAATTTTTCAAAGGTTAGAGCATAGCTAGGTAATGATTACTACCTATGTGTGCTGTTCTGAGACTGTAGGTCTGAGGTAAGGTAGGACAATTCAGTTAATAATTTTTTCTCATAAAATACTTTAATAAATTTATAAAAATATCTTGATTGTCAAATTTGGAAAAAAATTGAATGACTTATCAATTTTCAAAGTTTAGTTACAAATTTTGGTGAGTTTATAAATGGTGGGGGCTAGAGCAAGGCCGATGGAGCAAGATGAGTCTATTATATAAGATTGATATTTTTTGTTGTAATAGATTGAATCAGCTTTCCAATGATGTATGGCACGTTCAAATCCGAGTTGAATTGAATTAGTTAGGAGTTTTCAAAGTCTAGACACATAATTCTAAATTTTCTTGGAGATAAATTGTAAGTGCGGTTAAAGTTGGATGAATGTATTAGTGGATGAATGGATGATGGTCGGTCAAAGGGATGATGGAAGGATGATAATGATGGATGGATGAAATTAAATATTAGATGAAAGTTTTGGATGAAAAACTTAAATGAATGAATATTATAGGATGAATGAAAATTAATGAATTGGATGTAAAAATGGATGAATAAATATCACAGAACTTTGAGGTCTCATAACTTTTGTAATTCTTAACCGTTTTGCATGAATTTTATGTCTATGGAAAGCTCTTAAGATGTAGTAATGGAATATACATGATAAAGTCAGAGGTAAAGGGTCTAAGGGTGCTGTTTTAGCCTTTAATGAGGGCTGACCTAGTAATCAAATATTTTGACAATTAATATGAAGTAAAAATCCAATGCTTGGAGTTTAGTAAGATGACTTGTGTGTGATGAATTGTATAAAATATATATATATATATATATTTATTTATTTATTTATTTATTAAATATATGAACATAACTATTAAGAACTACTTTACCTACATGTAAGTGAAGTAAATCCATCTGACTTCTAAACACAATTAAGGGTGGATGAATTTGGTTTACATTGACCGTGGCACTAGTAAAGGACACATGCAGGGCGAGATCCTTTTACATCAGACTATGCGGGGTAAGACCCGAGTGTGGTAGGAGATCAGGGTTAACCTGAGTGCAGCGAGAGATGGACAGCAAAGGAGGATTTTGTATAATTTTTTGTTTTCAGACCAGGGCGAGAGGTGGCGGATAAAGGTGTGAGTCAGTGAGGTAAGAAACGGAGCGCAAGGAGGATATTGTGGTGGCTGTGTATGTGTAAGAGACAAGAAGAGAGTTAGCGGGAAGGCAAGAAAGAAGAAAGAGAGAATTAGGAAGTGTAGAAGAATAGCAGATCAGTGAGTACGAATTAGTAAATTGGAGATGAGTACCAGATCTGGATTAACCTGAAGTATGATACGTGAGTTGGATAGCTCGCAACACAAGTTGTATGGGTTGTCATAAGCAAGAAGTAGCAGTGAGAAGGAAAGTTCAGAAGTCGTGAAGAATGTAACCTTATCAAAGTGGTGAAAAATCGTGAGTTGGAGGACGATTACGGTTGAAAGGAGTCCCTGCGGCTGTGCACTCCATCATACACTATGAGGTTGGTCTAAGAGGTTGCATTGAAGACAAGGCATTGTTGAAAATGCCAACAAGGATTTTGCAAATTTGACCTCACATGGCGGATCTGTGAGGTGTTGCCGTTCCGAGCAGGGGATGATGAGATGAAGAGCTTGGTAGAGAGAGATAGTGATGGAGAAGCTCGAGTAGTCCACTGAGGTGTTGAAGCAGCTATGTGCACTAGAAGCAAGGCGATATCACAGTTCTGTACTCTGGAAGCAACAGTGTCAAGGAGTTGTAGAAGCTATAAGGTTGGGTATCGTTGTAGCTGGAACAAGGCCAATGGAGCGAGGTGAGTCTATTATATAAGTTTGATATTTTTTTCTTGTAGTACATTGGATCAATTTTCCAATGATATATGGCACATTCAAATCCAAGTTGAATCAAATTAATTATGAATTTTTAAAGTCTAAACATATAATTCTAATTTTTCTTGGAGATAAATTATAAGTGCAGTTGAAGTTGGATGAATGTATTAGTGGATGAATGGATGATGGTCAATTAGATGGATGATAGAAGAATGACAATGATAGATGGATGAAATTAAATATTAGATGAAGGTTTTGGATGAATAAACTTGAAATGAATGAATGTTATAGGATGAATGAAAATTAATGAGTTGGATGAAAAGAAATAGATGAATGAATACCAAAAAACTTTGAGGTCTTATAACTTTTGTAATTCTTAATTGTTTTGCATGAAGTTTATGTCTATGGAAAGCTTTTAAGATGTGGTAATGGAATATATATGATAAAGTTAAAGTTAAAAGGTCTAAAGGTGATGTTTAGTCTTTAATAAGGACTGACCTAGCAATCAAACATTTTGACAATTAATACGAAGTAAAAATCCATTGCTTGGAATTTAGTGAGACGATTTGTGAGTGATGATTTGCATAAAAATAAAATAAAATAAATAAAATAAAATAAAAAAGTAAAAATAAAATTTTATTAATACAAATAAATATATGAATATAACTATTAAGAACTATTTTATCTACATGTAAGTGAAGTAAATCCACCTGACTACTAAATGTAATTAAAGGTGGATGAACTTGGTTTAATTTGTCAATCCTTCATCTTTTTTTTTATCCTCAAGAAGAATTTCTAACTTCTCTTGTAATTTTCCATCAACTGCTTGAAGTAATAATTCAACCTTGTTTGGTTCAAAGGTTACATTTTCCACTTTTGATAATTATGAATATTACCTCTCAAATTCCTTTAATAATTCAGTAGCTTACAATTTCTTATTAGAGCGTTCAATCCATTCCAAGAATGATTTTTTAGTGACTCAATCAGAGTCTTCTAAGAAATATTCATCTCTCAATGTGTGAAAAAATATATTTTAAAAACTTCTAAATTGTAACATAATTGATTTTATATATTCTCTTGTCTTCAATATTGTAGCAAGATCAAATAATAAAATCATATCTTTTTTAGTAATTCAATTCAATTCCATTTCTTACACATAATATCTTAAATATTTAAAAATATCTCTTCCATTAAATTGGTCGATCTTGTTAACCACTGCTTGCAATGCTTTAATTGCCAAAGCCTCCTAGTAATCATTGCCATATTGTTGTTGCATAAGCAATGAAAATACTTGAAATATATTTGCAGTGTTTAGATCCATATATATACCTTATCCACTAGAAGAAAATCCACTTGAAGCTCCACTTGAAGATCCACTTGAAGATCCACTTGAAGATCCACTTAAAGCTCTATTTAAAGCTCTATCAAAAACTCTAAATTCCACCTTCTTGCTTTTTTGTGCCATCAATTCCAAATAACCACAATAAAATCAAACACCTTCCATTCCAAACTTTCACATTGGATTCACCACTTATGTTGTATTATATGTTGTCCTGCTTGGAAATATGTTGGGCACCTAGCTATGAAGGATGAAGTTGCGGTCATATATACTTAAGAATCTTTAACAGGTTTTATCCATATAAAAAGAATATGATTGAATGTCAATACGAGAGTATTTAGGTTAATACAAAGTGCTTGAAAATACTCTTCTTGATAATTCTATCTACATACAAATTCCAATTGCTTTGTTGCTTGTCAGAATCAACCAATTAGGATTTTTCTTTATAAATCCTAATCTTAATTAGTGAACTTCAACAAGCTATAAATTTTAATTTGACAATCAACTTGATATGAAAGTTTGCACACAAATGTAAAAATAAGTCTTCTATATGTTTAAAAATTTTTAGCCCAAATAAACTTACAGATTGTCAAGAATTAACCAAAAACCGCACTAATGTCATATGGTTGCCAACTTGGAAATTAATGCATATATCCTAGCAGTAATTTCTTCTTCTCCAATTATTAAGTTTATCTAAAATTTGGTGTGTAGCTTTTTCTTCAAGTCTTCTAATATTGTATCGAATTTCACCTTGATTCAATTAATAGATCTTTAGATATTGTAGAAACTCCAAATAATCTTAAACTACCAATTTCTGGTACCTCTTTATACTAAAGATCATGTAAATCTCAATTGCACTATTAGATTATTACAAATTTTTATTTATTCTTAGCACACTCAATCATCTACACAATGTTATGTTTTCAACTATAGATGTCATTTTAATTGCACACAATAATTAAAAGTATTGGTCCTAATTTTATTTGCATAAAAATTTAACCTCCAATATAAACCATGATTTTAGATAGTGATTGTTAAGTCCTTTCAAATCTTGCTGAAACAAGCTTGATGTCTTTAGAACAAGCTTAAAGCTAATTCATCAACCTTAGTCGCTAATCTTTGAATGATCTAATATCTTGCACTTGGTGGCCATTTTTGTGACTAGAGATCTGATTTCAATCTTGTCCCATACACAATTGATCCTTGGGTATCAATCCAACTTATTTTAAGGATTTTTAAGCTTGATCCTACCCTCAACTTAATTTTAATATTAACCATACTAATTATTTATCTCTTCTATTCTATTTTTATTAACTTATGGCTTTTTAAAAATTATGAAAGAGTTTTTACAACCTAGAAGGAAAATTTAATAATTAACTTTTATCTATTAGCTATTAAAACAAAAAAATAAGAGGCTTTCATAAAATCTTTCTTAAGTATCTTAAGTTCCTATTGAACTAAGATATTTGAATATTAAGTAGAAATTACTATTGTTCATATTTTTTACCACATAAACGTGTTACAATATGACACCGTATATATAGATCACAAGAACCTTGAGTACTTCAAATTAGTACCTATATTGAATCATTGTGAGACTTGTTGGAGCATATCTTTATCAAGATTCAAGTTTATTATCACTTATTGGCTATAAAAAATAACAAGTTCTATCTAATGTCTTTTCTTAACGTTCTTATCTTGCACCAAAAGAAAGAGATTTAGCTTTTTATTAACAAAGAATAATCTTCTTAAAGCCAGAGCAATTTTATCTTCAAGCAATAAAATCAACATTGACTGTTGATTCAACTTTTTTCAAGTAAGTCCAATCAAGTATGTCTTTAGACCCTCTTATTCATGATATTAAAAATGATTTATCCAAATCTGATGATACTTCTAAATTTGAATTCAAAAATAACCTATTCTATTTTGAAGGATGCTTATATGTTCTAGAAGGTGAAGCATGTCTACGTACTCTTGAAGCTCATCACAACTTTTCTACAGTAGGATATTTTAGATATAATAAGACTTTACAACTGATATCAAAAAAATTTAGTGGCTTCAATGGTAGAAAGCTGTTAAAGAGTTTGTATAGTTGTGTAGTATTTATTTAAGATTAAAAATTCCTTATCATCAACGTTATAGACTTCTTCAACCATTACCTATATCAGAACAACCTTGGTCTTTTATTTCTATGGATTTTATCATGGATCTTCTAAATTCAAGTTCATTTAATTTTATATTCATGATTATAGATTATTTCACCAAAATGGTACATTTTGTATTCTATACAAAATCTATTACAAGTGAAGAAATAACTAAACTCTTCTTTGACAACATCTGTTGTTATTATGGATTACTAAGGAATATTATATCAGGTAGAAGGACTCAATTTGTATTAAGATTTTTGAGAATATTTTTTAAAATATTAAATATAGATATAATACTATCTTTAACTTTCTATCATTAAATTGATGGACAAACAAAATGATTAAATCAATTTTTGGAGCAATATTTGAGGTGTACCATCAACTATCATCAAGATAATTGGATAATTTTTTTACTATTGGAAAAATTTGCTTATGATAATTTGATACATTCTTCTACTCAATAAACTTCATTCTTTGCTAATTATGATTATCATCCATAATTTGATACTTTTGACTTTTCAAAAGCTGATAATCTTATAGTGGAAGATTTAGCAAATCAATTATCAAAGCTATATGTAATAATGAAGGCACAATTAAAGGAAGGTCAAGAACAAAAAAAGATTAATGCAGATGTCTATATCAAAAAAAAATCTCAATTCCACATGGGCAATAAGGTATGGTTACTTTGTCATAAAATCAAGATTATTTGTTCTTAAGATAAGCTGGATTATTATACGCTCGGACCATTTTCAATTTCTAAATAGATCAATCCAATTGCTTATTAATTACACCTACCAAAATCTATGAAGATCCATCTTGTATTTCATGTGTCACTATTTAAGTCATATAAGATAATGGATATACAAAGAAGAAGACAAATACCACTGCTTCATATAGAAGTAGATAATAATAAAGAATTTGAGCTGTACGAGGTTTTAAATTTAAGACGACATTGAAATCGGCTAGAATATCTTATATATTGGCACAAGTATAATAATATTAAATGCATATAGGAGCCATTCAAGAATCTAGCAAACACATTAGCTAAAGTCAATGTCTTTCATTGATGATATTTATTAAAACTAGATAAATAGTTAAAAAAAAATCTTTGCTATAAAATAAAGCAAATTCAATAGAGATTTCATTCTCTCTTATATCATTATTTGCTATTCTTTTGAATTTTTTAGTATTTGAGAGATAGACAATCAACAACCAACAAACTTAGCTCAAAAGCTATTATTTGCTAACTTATCAAATAAGACATTATGACTATTATAACCTTCAAGACAATAAAATAGAGATAAAGATTTTGAAGAATGATATGCTCTTCTTTGAATTAATGGCAAGATATAACATGTTTGGTATCACAACCTTGAAAAAAATTCTCTATTGTCATGTTATAACACGTTTATATAGTAAAAAGTATGAATAAGAATAATTTCTACTTAATATTTGTTTATCTTGGTTCAATAGGAACTTAAGATATTTAAAAAAATATTTATAAAGCCTCTTAGGTTATTTTCTTGTCTTAATAGCTAATAGATAAAAGTTAGTTATTAAAATTTCCTTCTAGGTTGTACAAACTCTATTATTGCTTTTAAAAAACCATAAGTTAATAAAAATAGAATAGAAAAGATAAATAGTTAAGATAGTTGATACTAAGATTAAGTTGAAGATAGAATTAAGCTTTAAAATCCTTAAAATAAGTTAAATTCATACATGGGGATTGATTGTGTATGAGACAAGGTCAGAATTTGATTTCTAGCCATGAAAATGGCCACGAAGGGTAGAGAGTCAGGGCATTTGGAGATTGGCGACTAGGATTGGAGTGTTAGCTTTAAGCTTGTTTTAGGGATATTAGGCTTGTTTTTGAGGGATTTGGGAGGACTTAGCAATCGCTATCTAAAATCAAGGTTTATATTGGAAGTTAAGTTTTAATGCAATAAAGTTAGGACCAACACTTTTAACTATTGTGTGCAATTGAAGTAACATCTACAATTAAAAATTTGATAATATGTGGATAATTGAGTGTGCTAAGATTGAGTAAAAATTTGTAACAGTCTAATGGTGCAATTGAGATTTACGTGATCAATAGTACAAAGAAGTACCAAAAATTGGCATTTTAGGATTGTTTGGGGTTTCTACAATATCTAAAGATCTATTAATTAAATCAAGATTAAATTTGGCATAATGTTAGAAGACTTGAAGAATAGGCTATAAACCAATTTTTAGCTAAAGTTAATAATTGAAAAAAGAGAAATTATTGTTGGAATATCTACATTAAATTGGCAGCCAAGTGACAATAATATAGATTTTAGTTGATTTTTCACAATTTGTAAGTTTGTTTGAATTAAAACTTTTTAAGCTTATATAAGATTTATATTTGTATTTATATACAAATTTTTATATAAAATTGATAATTAGATTTAAAATTATAGCTTATTAAAGTTCACTAAACAAAATTAGGATTTATAAGGAGAAAACTAATTGCTTGATTGTGACAAGTAACAAAGCAATTGGAATTTATATGTAGATGAAGTTATCAAAAAGAATGTTTTTAAGCACTTCATATTGACTTATGTACTCTCATATTGATATTCAACCTTATTCTTCTTATATGAACAAATCCTATTAAAGAATCTTGGATATTTGTGAATCGCATCTTCACCCTCCACAGCCAAGTGCCCGGCGCATTTCCGAATAAGAAAACACATAATACAACATAGTATTTGATGATACTTTTAAAGGTAGGAACTATTCTTGATGGTGTTTCAAATGTTTTCATTGAAAGAAGTTATGAAGGCATCAATAATGATCAAATATTAAGGTGGTCTTTTTATCTTGATATGGGATACTATCAATGGCTAAGAAAACCTATCAACTACTTATCAAGGATACAAATTGAAACAAATGCATAAATTAATGAAAACTATGTCAAAGAAAAATGACAAAATAAAATTAAGTATTTATATTCAAGAAGAAATTGGAATAACTATTGCCAAAGATTAGAAAATATAAAAGACTTTTGAATTAGACTAGAGGCAAAAAAAGAGTTAACAAGAGTGAAAAAGGCTTCATTCTTGTCTCTAAATATAATATCTATCTAAGAACTATGTGGCGATATTCTATTAGATCTCCAACACATGTCTAATTTGCAAGACACATGTTAAGCTTGCAAGTCAAGTTTCCTACATATATACCACATACTTAGCTTGTTCCACAAGCTACCAACATATGCAACACATGGCTAGCTTGTTAGCCAAGTTTCTATCCAATCAATCATTTAAAGACATGTATAAAGATGAATTCATGTCTATGAAGCTTTTAGAAAGCTTTTCTATAAGATATTATCAAATTTATTTATTTTACTTACTTCTATCTATTCATATTAATTAGATAATTATTAGAATAAATCTTGTATCTGTGATATTTTCTTCCTTTGTAGAAACAAGTTCCTCAAAGAGCGGTGATTACATATTGAAAAAATCCAATATGTGCCAAATTATACTTGCAATATATTATGATCTTTGAAAAGTTTTCTTAACTCTTTATCTTGGTTTTGTTAGATGTCATTGTTGAAACGCATTTACTTTTACTAATATATTTATTAGATTCTTAGATTGCTCTTATATATGTTTACTAATATCATATTTGCGCCAATGTACAAGATATTCTAACTAATTTCAATATCATCTTGAATCTAAGACTTTTTCTACCTCAAATTCTTCATTGTTATCTATTTCTATAGAAGATGGTAGCATTTGTCTTCTTCCTTGTATATCTACTATCTTATATGATTTAAGCAATAACATGTGGAATATAAGATAGATCTTTATGGATTTTAGTAGGTATAATCAATAGGCAACTAGATTAATCTATTTACAAATTGAAAATGGTCCAAGCTTACAATAATCCAGCTTGTCACAAGAATGACTCGTCTTGATATAATGATAAAATGATCATACTTTATCGCCCATGTAGAATTGAGGTTATTCCTTGTAATAGACATCTATATTAATCTTTTGTCATTCTTGAGCTTCCTTTAATTGTGCTTTTATAGTTGTATGTCGCTCTGACAACCGATTTGCCAAATCTTCTATCATAAGATTATCAATTTTTAAAAATTCAAAAGTATCAAATTATAGATGGTAATCATAATTAGCAAAAAATAGAATTTTTTGAATAGAAGAATATACCAAATTATAAACAAATTTTGCAATTGGTAAAAGAATTATTCAATCATCTTTATAATAGTTGATGATACATCTCAAATATTGCTCCAAAATTTGATTTACGCATTGTGTTTATCGATCAGTTTGAAGGTGGAAAGCTAAAGATAGTTTTATCTACCTTCTATATTTTAAAAAAGATTGTCAAAAATCTTGATACAAATTATGTTCCTCTATCTAATATAATATCTTTTAATAATCCATAATAGTAATAGATATTAATAAGGAATAATTTAATTATTTTTTTACTTATGATAGATTTTATACACAATACAAAATGGGCCATCTTAGTGAAACAATCTAAAATCACAAATATAGAGCCATATGAACTTGAATTTAAAAGATCCGTGATAAAATCTATAGAAACAAAAGATCAAGATTGTTCTAATATAGTTAATGGTTGGAAAGTCTATAAAATCAATGATGAGGAGTTTTTGATCTTAAACAAATATTGTATGATTGTACAAACTCTTTAATACCCTTTCACATTTGAAGCCATCAAAAATTTCTTGAAATTAGCTCCAAAATCTTATTAAATTCAAAATATTCTACTATAGTGAAGTTGTGATAAGTTTTAAGAGCACATAGTCATGCATTATCTTTTAGAATATATAGGCGTCATTTAAAATAGAGTAGATTGTTTTTGAACTTGAACTTAGAAGTGTCATGAGACTTAGATGAATTGTTTTTAATTTCATGAATAAGAGGATCTAAAGACATACTTGATTGGAATTGCTTGACAAAAGTTGAATCAATACTCAATATTGATTTCATTACTCAAAGATGAAAATGCTTTGGCTTCAAGAGGATTATTTTTTGTTCATTAAAAGCTGAATGTCTTTCTTTTGGTATAAGACAAGAACATCTAAAAAAAGCATTAGATAAATCTTGTTGTTTTTCTAGTTGATAAATAATAATGAACTCAAATCTTGATAAAAATATACTCCAACAAGCTTGATAATAATTCAACATACATGCTAATATGAAGTATTCAAGGTTCTTGTGATTTGTATATATAGTGATTGGATTAGAAGCATCTTTTAGATAGTGGCACCATTCTTGAAAAGAATCTATAATTGCAAAAAGTTCTTTATCATGGATTTTGTAATTAATCTCTACTACTAAAAATTTCTTGGAATAAAAAGCCATTAGGTGGAGTTTATCATCTGCTTCCATTTGTGACAATACTACGTCTAAAGCAAAGTTTGATGTATCTATTTTCATAAAAAATACCTTAAAAAAGTCAATACAATATAAGATTATTGTAGAAGTAAAAGCTATCTTCAAAGCCTCAAATGATACTTCTATCTTTTTACTCCACTCAAGTTTGTCCTTATAAATTAAGCATGTAAATAGAACTACAACTTGAAAAAAAAAAATTGATGAAGATTTGATAGTAATTTACAAATCTCAAAAAATATCACACATCTTTTATTATTTTTAGAATCCATAATTTTTTGGACTTTCTTAGAATCCATCTTGAGACCATCATTCAAAATGATGTATCCTAAAAAGTCAACTTAAGTAGAGTAAAATATACACTTTTCCACCTTGGCATATAATTTTGCATCTCTAAGTTTTTGTAACACACAACGAATATGAAATTCATATTCTTCTATATTCTTAGAGTAGATGAAGATATTTTCTAAATAGCAAATAATGAAATCATTAAGAAACTCACAAAAAATATCATTCATAAGATGTTGAAAAGCAGATGGTATATTTGTAAGTTAAAAAGACATGGCATTATATTTGAAATATCTATACCTTGCTCGAAATGCAATCTTCCAATCATCTTTTTTTTTTTATGTACACCAGGTTATATGCTCCTTGTAAATCTATTTTTATATAGATCTTAGCTTGATTCAATTGATTAAGAAGTCCAAATATTAAAGATAGAGGGTATCTATTCTTGATGGTAATCTTATTGAGCCTTCAATAATCTACACACATTTGTAGTAATTCATCTTTTTTTTTTACAAACAAGATAGAAGCTCCTGTTGGAGATAATAAATGGCATATGAAATTTTTGGCCAAATTCTCATTAATGTATTTCTTGAGTTCAATTAATTCATTTTACAATAAATTATAGATTGGTCCAAATGGAGGTTGAATTCTTTTTCTAAAATTGATTAAGCAATCATATAGATGATACTCAGAATGAATATATATATATATATATATATATATATATATCTCTTCATAATCTTAATATTGGCTTGAAATTCCACTTGAAGTCTTTCTACCATCAAAAATGGGTGTAGCATAAATAGCAAAAGGTGATCTTTCTTTTGTTTCATTTATAAAAGCTTTTGCGCCTATAAATATAGGGTTTTATTATATTAGATTTATGAATTTTTACTTGATTAATAAGACTCTTATTAATGCTTTGAATAAAATCAAGTCTACAAGAAATCTAGTCTTTTTGAGAATTATACTTTTTTTAACTATGATAAATCTAAAATCATTAGATTAGAATGAGATTTAATTATATTAAAGATTATACAATAATTATAACCATCTATTATTATATTTATAGAAAAGATTTTATGAATAACATCTCTAAAACATAACAAACAACTATCTATAACTTCTACATGTACGGATTTAGTTTTTTGTATTGAAGATATTATATGATTTTTAACAAATTCTTTATTCAAAAAATACATTGAGGCTATTGAATCTAATAAGGCAAAGGTTTTGTAATTTTTAAGTTTCAAACACATATCTATTATAAAATAAGGAGAGGATTTTGAAGAAAGAATAGAACCTTTACTAAGAATTGTACGAGATTCCAACTATATGGTTCCTATTGTAGCTACACAAACTTGTTTTCCAACATATTGTCTTCTTTGATAACAGTACTTTTTATTTTGTAGTTGCGTCATTTCTTTGAACAATATTAAGCACTATGTTTAGGTTCTCCATAATATAAGCAAATCTTTCTTAACAACAATGAGTCTTTTCTTGTTCAGTAAGAGGTTTAAAACATACCACATCAATTTGCATGTCTTCAACTTTGGAATGTATATATTGAAAAGACATTGGTGTTGCCATTATATTATAATAACATTGGAGCTTCTTTGTGCGGCTCTTAGATCAAAATTCAAAAAGCCAATTGTTACACTTCATAACAAAGTCAATTACTTGATTCAATGTTTGAGAATTGGATAAATTAAGCATCAATTTTTTTATCTTATATTATAATCCATAAAAAAATTGGCTAATGAGTGCAACATCATCCCACTTGGTATTAGTTGCTAATTATCAAAATTGTGAAGCATATGATGTCAATAATCGATTACCTTATTATAAGATATAAATCTTGTTGGTTGCAACATGAATTACACCACGTTCTCTATACATAGATCAAAACTTTGTTAAAAATATCTCCAAATTATCCAATATTAGATCATATTATCATACTATAATTCCTTATAGTATATAAAAATTAATTAAAATATATAATATATTTATTAATTCTAATATATATTAGAATATTTAAAAAAATTGATATAAAAAACTTTATTTTGATTTTTTTTACTTAGTTTGAATATAGGGGTTAAATTATATAAAATCTAAATATTTAGTATAAAGCCTTGAAAGGAGATTGGAAGCCAAAAATATAGAACAAAACTACTAAGAAGCTTAATTAGAAGGATGAAGGCAAAGAATGGATGAATGAAGGCAAGAAGTGAAGCTCTTCATTCTTATTGATCAATGGCTTTGAAGAGGCTGTCTACAAAAAAAACAAGGATTTTAGAAACTTTAAGGAGAGCATTTGAAATTTAAAGACTAGAATTAAAAAACTTATTTTTTGTACTACAACTTTCATATAAGAATATTATAATTTTTATATATTTTTGTTATCTATGTATGAATACTAAAGACTATTTTAGAAGATATTCTAAGGGAAGGATTTATTTTAGCCACTTAATTAGTAAATAAGGATGGCTATTTATTTGGTTGCTACCTTACTCTTACCTTAGAATAGATTCTTTTCTATTAAAAAGAAAGATAAAGGTTGTTTTACCTTTCTTGTTGACTTTGAGATAGCATAGACCTTGTAAGGCATAAGAAAGAAGAGTATGGGAGTAAATAAGGCCTATTCAATAGGATTTTGGTTGCCGATGTGGGCGTGGCATGGATTGATGTGGAAAAAAAAGGGAGAATACTCCTCTTGTTGGACCTAGGATTTGACAATTTTGAGAATGCAAGTTTTGGAGAATTAGAGGTCCAAGGATATGGAAGCTTTTATAGTGAAAATTAGAGAGTGTGTTTCTCAAGTTGTGAGGATTTCAAAACTTATTCATTTTCTTGTTTTGAAGTTGTAAGCAAAAAGTTATGCTTATTTTAGTGGAATGAGGTCTGCTACTATCGAGAAGTGAAAGCAAAAACTTTGAGCTACCATTGCAAGTTTGATTTTAGCTCTTTCTTAGCAAAATTTGTAGAAAGTGTGGAAAATTGTGCTAGCTTTTCATCATACTATTTCTTATAGCATTTAGAATTAAGAAAAAAAGAGTTGTGAGCTTGAGAGTAGAAAAGGGTCTGTTGCCACCTGATGAAGAGGGGCAAAGATTTTGTTCAACTACCTAAGTCGGAAAATCTCTTCAATCTTTTTGATATTATAGATGCTTATAGTAGCTTGTGTAAGCTTTCTATGAAATCAAAAATCAATGCATTTGAAGCTTCTATGAAAATTTTATGAGTTGTGAAGTGACAAGAGTGTAAATTGTTACTAGGGTTTGAGGGGTAGATTCAACTAGCTATAAAATCTGAAGTTTGAGAGGCCTATATGTGAAATTTTAAGAAAAGTTAGACAATAGAGTGAGCTTTCTAAAAAACTATTGTATGTCTAATTTGAAGAAGAGAAGCAACCACAACAAAGGCTGAAGTAAAGAGGAGCTTTGTTGCCTTTGCATTTATTGGGAATTTTTAGTCCCTTTTTCATTTAGCCATAACTTTTAAATAATAAGACCTCTATTTGTGAAAATTTTATATATTTTATAATGTATTATTAGCTTTTTATAGACTATAAGCATACTTGATTTAACATATAGATGAGTTTTTAGTGATTTATATAGCTTCAGCTAGTTGTATAACTTAAATTTTTCATATGCGGTTGTATTTTGAGGTATACTTAAATATATATACTTTGCTTATATATATTATATAAGTATATATACTTGTATTTATATTAAGTATTTGTATAAGTATAATATAAAATATTTATATAATTATTTATACAAGTATTATATAAAGGATTATATTTTGTATTTTTATAAGTATTATATAAGGGATTATATTTTATATTTCTACAAGTATTATATAAAAGATTACACTTTGTATTTCTACAAATATTATATAAAAGATTATACTTTATATTTGAACAAATATAATACAAGTATAATGAGGAAGCTTGAATAAGTATTGTGCAAGTATATAAGACACTTGCATAGCTTCCTCTCATGTTGCCTACTAATTCTAGTAGCAGCTAGAAACTTATTATTTTTTGAAGGCAGATTCTTTCTACTCGACAACATTCTACTACTACAAAAATTGAGTCTTTTCTATTAGAAGTCAGGAGAGCTGTAATGAAGTCCATAGATAACAATTGCCATGGATCCTTAGGAATTGGAAGTGGTTGGAAAAGTCCATATGATCAGTATCTTGGAACTTTTGCTCGGGTACAAATTTCACATAATTGGATGAATTCTTTCACCAATTTTTATATTTGAGGCAACAATTAATCTCTTGATATTAATTCCAAGGTCTTATTGAAGCCAAAATGTCAAGCTGTTGAAAGATCATGTTGTGCTTGAAGAATTTGAAGTCTTGTAGGGCCTAGAAGGATATACAAGAGATCCTTGAAATATAATAATCCGTCCTTGAACTTGAAATTATTATTTATTTTTACATGCACATTTTTTAGACGTTGCTAAATACTCTCTACAAATAAATATGTTTTCATTATTCTTTGGATTTCTATCTTGAAAGCTATATCTATATAGATAGATATTATCAATGTTTTCAACTACAAATTGGATGGCTTCAATATGACTATTTTTTGTTGATCTAATACAATGTCTCTTATTCTTGGCACAAAATATGACCATCAAAAAAAAGCATCTAGTTTCCTGTAGAATAGATAAATAATGTTGGAAAGGTAGAGTAAAGGTTAAAAATTGATAGAATGGATGATTAATCCAATTTCTCATCGATATAGACAATAACATAGGAAAGTTAGTTGGAAAAGCGCTTAAGGTAAGATAGATGACGGTTGGAGTCTCAATTTTTAATATAAAGAGAATAAAGAAGAAAGAATCGGGGCCTGATTATGAGAGTCAAGAGCTGGAGTAAGCTTGGTGCTATTTCTTTCTTTCTTTTGTTTTTTTTTTTGTTAGACTGTAGTAGAAAATCTGGATTACATTTCGATTGATTGCACCATATCAATTGCAAAGTATAATGATAAAACAAAAAATTCAATATATGTGGATGAATAAGAAATTATAATTGATTGATACTAGAGTTTTATGTGGCACTTTAGCAGCCAAAGATTGGATATGTTGATGTAGTTTGATTATAAATGAGAAAGTTATGTCGTATTGATTGTGAGAGTTGAGCGGTGAAGAAGAATATTGGAGAGATGATTCGTTTCAAAAGACATTCTTGGTGAGAAGTTATTTCCAATGATTGGAGAGTGAAGCGGATATATGCAGTCTATTGAAATAGTGCAACATTGCCAGTTGTTATTATGAGATTGGAGGAAGACAACAGATTATAATAGGAGGATTTGTGGAAGATTGTGTTATGAAGTTTATTCTTAGGTTTGGAGTAGCAGAACCAATAAAGTGGGTGGTATTGCTTTAAAATATTTATGTATATATTGCACTCTGCCATTCAGGAGCAGTTAATTATGTGACTCTAGTAATATGTTTTATGCGTTAAGTCTTTCCTTGTGTTTGAATCTCCCTTTACAAATTTGTTCTAGGCAGTATTGGTAGAGTAAGTAAAACGACAAACCACATTTTTGGCTCTGTTGTCAAGAATTGACAATAGTTTGAGTTCTAGGAATTAACAGCCAAACAAGTAGTCTTTGAATAATGAACGAAGATATTCTAAAATTAATATCGATTTGAAAATAAAGCCAAATATATAATTAGATTGGAGATGAAAAGTAATTTTAGAGATATGAAGAAAAATTATGATTAATAAGAATGAAAATATTGTATTGAAGAAAATACATCCTTTGAAAGGAAGACAAGATACAGCGCAAGCAAAAAAATTGTTATAAGATAAATAAGAATAGAATCTAAAGAAGAAGCATCGACAGAGTTGGATTAAACCATGGTTGCATGCCTATTGGCACATCCAAGCATACCTAGAACATGAAAGATCTTTAATATTTTAGACATATATACCATTAAAGAAATTGCCAAGAGCATTCGCGAGTAATTTGGCAAATAGTCCAATATATCTCTTGAGCCTATTAACAGTGTCATGTTGTGACACGATTATATGGTGAAACTATGACTAAAAATGATTTTTCAATTAATACTCTATTATCTTAGTTCAACAAGAATTCAACATATTTTAACAAGGTTTTTATGAAAGCCTCTTTGTTTATTTTCTTCACTTAATAGCTAGTAGATAAAAATTAGTTAGTAATTTTATCTTCTAGATTGTAGTAATTCTTTTATTGCCTTAGAAAGGCCATAAAATAGTAAAAATATAATAAAAAGGATAAATTACTAGCATGATTGATATTAGGATTAAATTGAGGGTAGGATCGGGCTATAAAATCCCTAGGATAGATTAGATTGGTACCCAAGGGTTGGCCGTTTGTAGGACAGGGTCGAAATCAGACCTTTGACTACTAAAACGGCCACCTAGGGCAAATCAAGAGTCTTTTGGCAGATCGAAAGATGAAATTAGAGAGAAGACTTAAGAGATTTTGCGTAAGAGTTGATTTAGAGTGATTTGAATAAGAAATGACTTTGTAATAGCTTTGCAAAGTCAGGGTTGATTTCGGCAGCTTGGGATTTTGTGAAATAAAATAGGGTTGATATTTTAGGCAATTTTAGAAATTTTGTAACAGATTCATAGCTGAAAATTTGTGGATTTTTGGATATTGTTGTTGTTAATGTGTGCTATGAATTTGAGCTAAATCTAATAGTTTAGTTGTACATAATTGAGGTTTAAGTGGATTAAGGTCTCAGAAATTAAGTTTTGAGGGTCAGTTAGGATTTTTGAGATCTTAAGCAATCTGCTAGTTGGATTGGAGTGAAATTTATGTATGTGGGTAGTAGACTTGTTTTTCTATGTACATACAAAATTTGAGAGCAATTGAATAATGTAAAAGAGAGATTTAGATATTGGAATATTAGCATCAAGATTGGAGAAGGAGGTCGGCCGTCATCCATGCAAATTTATGAATTTTTCTTCTTTTTGTGAAGTTAAATCTTCTTCAAATTTAATGCGCTTGTTTTTAACTTAATTAATAAGATGTGTACAAAATTTCAATAAAAATCAATGGTTTATTTGGTAGTTGTTGAGGTTCTAAAATTGCCTTAGGATTTCCTTAGGGTTTGGTTAGGATTCGACTAAGGTTAGTTAGGATTTGTTTTAGAGTTTGTTAGGATTTGTTTTAGGGTTTGTTAGGATTTGTTTTAAGATTTGTTAGGATTGATTAAGATTTAGTAGGGTTTGTTTTAGGATTTTTTTAAATTTGATCAAGGTTGACTAGGGTTTAATTAAGGTATGATTAAGGACTATTTAGAGATTGATTAGAGAAGTTAGGACTAGTTATTGTTACGTATTTCCCTTTTATCTTCCATAGCCAGGTGCCCGAAGCATTTTCAAGCAAGATTTCATGACATACGACAACGAAAAGAGAATGAGGCATAAAAAAATTGGGTATTCCATTGGATACTTTCTCAATAGTAGATACAATCGATTCTAGCAAAATTGGTTCTTCAGAATGGCATGAATTGCTTGCCAACAAAGGCCAATATAGCGTGTTTCAAAATCCATCATTTTCACCTCAATTTCAACCAATAAAATTATTTATAGATAATAATAGTAAATTATAGAGGTCTGGAAGTTTGAAAAAGATAATTGGGAGAAGTAATATTTATGTTAATAAGAAACTGAGTGAGACATTATCATCTTCAATGGCGGCGGGAGAATGAGCAGTTCAAATTGCAGTTCAAATGGACATGATGGGTGATCGCACAATTAGTGTAGCTCCATTACCTACATTTAGAGGTTTGCTAGGAACAGACCTAGATCAACACTTGTTTCAATTCTTGACTGCATGTGTAGCCAATAATGGTAGAATTGAAAATATTTAGCTGAGATGGTTGCCAACGACCCTGAAAGATACAACATTTGAATGGTATAATTGCCAACCCGTGGGTTAATTTTCTTATTGGGAGGTATTGAAAAACACATTTTTAACCTATTTTTGACCAATTGGATTCAAAGAACATTGCACAGAAAGGTTTATGAATAGCAAAATGGCGCTAAAAGAAGCAATGCAATCTTATTACGACTAGATAGTAAATATCTTCTGTAAATGGCCAAATAATCAAATGCCAAAATTGTTTATTTTGTCTATATTGGTTACAGATTATATCCACCAGAATTGAAAATATTTGTAAAGGAGGCCCAACTGGTCATCATTGCTTCCTCACTTGATCGAGCTAAGATATAGGAAGAATGTCATTATGACTAATTTTTAACTCCTAGAGCCACAATGATTCCATCTCAAACAATTTATCAAATGCCAACTTGGAATGAAACAGTGTGTAGTTATCCAAAAATGATTGATTACGATACAAATTTTAGTACTAATCTGTAGGGAATAATTAATATTATACTATTACAGGCAGTACCACCAACTACTACAATTTTGTATTCCTCATACCCCCCATATCAAAACCTAGTACCTACAAAAGAATTATCTAATGAACTAATATCAAAGGATTCAAATGAGGCTTTATTATTAACTTTGACAAAGAAGATGGACAAATTGGTTGTTAATCTAGCAAAGGATAAGAATAAAAGGCATAAATTGACCAATATGCAATCCAATATTTGGTGCAATAATTGTATGGGACAAGGCCATTTAGTAACAGAATGTTCTTCACCACTCCAAATGGTTGTGTAATGTACATTTTGTGGAGATAAGCATAGCACCACAAATTGTTGGAATTTACCAAAGTAACAATAGTTTTGTAATCAGATCATGATTCCACCAACTTTGTAGAATGTTAAGCAAATTTAGATATGAAATAAGTTTGGCTGGAATGGCAATCGTTCATATAAATAAAAAAGAAGTTTTTTTAATTTTCAAAATTCGGCATGTAATCAAAAATATGAATCTAATCCTTAGGATTTTATACAAAATCAGCAAAGATATTCTCAATACCCACCCATGCACAAATCAATTTTGGATTCTACAGTACAAACTGGTCAGCTGGGATCATTTATCCATCCAACTTGGAACAGGTCCAACCGGTATATATCAGTAGAAACACCTAATATTCTTGATGGTGTCAAAAAAAGACCACTTTGATATTACCATTGTAGGCAATTAGGATACTATGCTAGTGAATATCCCAATCCAAGAGCCAATGATGAATACGCTCTAGTATGTGGAAATTGTAAGCAGTCGAGACATACATATCAGTAGTGTAATGCTTTGTTTAATTTTAATAACCGAGATCATCATATCCAACTGTAAAATAAGATTGAAGATAGTAATCGAGCTCCACAAGATTCTCCAATAAATCAAGTGGAATATATCTATACAGTACTTATTTGGGCTCAGCAAAAAGAAAAAAATTTGATTCGACAATTGGATACACCAATTATAGACGACCAATTGAATTCATTGGTTGAAATTCCAAACCAAATATCCGTACCAAAAATATTACCAATATTGAGATCTGGTTTGTCTAGGCAGTCCAAAGATGTCCCTAGTCCCGAGATATTGGATCAACCTAAACCAGTACCAATATTTGTAAAGTTTTAGAAATCATCTCATTCATTAAAAGATCCTATTATGGATAGGAATCCCAACAAAGTTCATTCAATAATTCAAATTTCACACTCCGTAAGGCAGGATATATTATTTCAAGGGATTAAATTGAAATTAATGAAAAAAAAAGGCATTAGAAAACATTGCCAATATGAAACCTTATGATATTTTGAAAGATTTGGATGAAATTAAACCCTCAATTACAATGAAGCAATTGTTAGCAGTTATACTTGAATGTCGTTCTACATTGAATTTTTTGTTAATACAACGAAGAACTCGTAATAAACAAATTCATGAAGTTAGTTTGAATCTTGATTTAGACACATCAACTATTGATATATCCATCGATGGTATTCTTGTTTTTGGAATTTAAGTAGATGGGGGCTCTAGTGTAAATTTAATGACCGTAGATACAATAGAGAACTTAGATTTAGCTTAGCTATTATCCACGACCTTGGTATTGAGAATGATTGATCATAGTCATGTAAAGCCTATGGGTATTCTTTGCAGCATTGATATCATTATTGCTCGAATCGTATATAAGATTGATTATATTATTTTTCAATTACAGAGTTTCACATTATCATATCCAATTTTAATGGATCAGCCGTGGCTATACCAAGCCAAAGCTAGGAATGATTGGAGCCGTGGAACATTGACTATTGGAAAGGATAGAGATAAGATTGTTTTATAAATGTACCTAATTCAATACCATGGAGAATCTCAAATTCTGAGTTTTGAGGCGACATCTAAGGATGAGAATCAACTTGATGAAAAATATGATGAAGTTATCAATTCAATGAAAATTAGTGATAACTCAATTCATGCACAGAAACAAGGCGTGTTATACCAATATAGAGGACTCGAAAAATATTTAGTATACCCGGAGGACATAGTGAATTCCGATCATGCTATCGCTGATTAGATAAATAATTTTTCAATTAATGAAGTTAATACATTGGTACCAGAAATAGATAGTTCTAATTTGTTAGATTATATAAAGGATTCAGAGCAGAAGAAAAAAATCAAATCAGAGATTATTACAAAACTTGTGTACCAATCCGTTAATCTAGGCACCAATAAAACATCCTAGATTATCAAAATATATACTGGTATTACGGGTATAGAGCTGAGAAATTGGAAAGAATTCTTTTTAAGTCATAAATCTATTTTTGCTTAGTTGTAGGTAGATTTAAAAGGTATTCCTAGCAATATTTGTGAGTATCAAATTATCTTAATGGAGGATGCTACACCACTTTGTCAAAGACAACACCACCTTAATCTAAAATATTTTCTCATAGTAAAAGAGGAAGTAGATAAATTTTTAGACGTAGACTTCATATATCCAATACCGTATAGTGAATGGATTTCACCAATTGTGATAGTACCGAAGAAGAATAGAAAAATCCAAATCTGTCAAGACTTTTATAAATTAAACATGACGACCAAGAAGGATTATTTTCCTTTACCTTTTATAGATAATATACTAGATGTAGTAGCCAGACATGAATGTTATTCCTTTTTGGATGGCTTTTTGGATTACAATTAAATTAAAATTGTAACAAAGGATCAATTAAAAACTATTTTTACTATAGATTAGAGCATATTTTCTTATAAAGTGATACCATTTGGGTTATGTAATGCCCCAGTCATATTTCAAAGGATAATGACACAAGTATTTTAGGATTATTTTTGATTGTCAATGGAAATATTTTTAGATGATTTTTATATATTTAGTATAACAACTAACCATTTAGAATGTTTTGGTCAATATTTAGATCAATGTGATAAATATAGAATATCTTTGAACTCTGAGAAGTGTCAATTTGGAATACCCTCATGAAAGCTTTTGAGACACATTTTTTTTGTGGCTGGTATTGCTAGTGATCCAAATGAAGTTATTCATATATTGGCCTTACTAGAACTAAAAATAGTATCAGATGTTTGTAATTTCGTAAGCCATGTCAGTTATTATCAGCGATTTATTGATTCATTTGCTATCATATGTCATCTTTTAACTAATCTCTTAAAGAAACCACCATTGGATGGATTTAGCTCAATTTGGACTAAGGAATGTATAGTTGCGTTTGAAGAATTGAAGTAGAAATTGGTATTTGCACTAATATTGGTTGCATTCTATTAGATAAAACTATTTTATGTTTATGTTGATGCATCTAATATTGCTATTGGATCTGTTTGAAGTCTAAAGGATAAAAAGAATTTAGATCATCCAATATATTATACTAGTCGATAATTTATTGCTACGGAACAAAATTATACTACGACTGAATAAGAAGCTTTGGGCATAATCTACTTTGTACAAAAATTTTGGCCATTGTATATTTCAAAGTGAAGTACATGCCATATTGGAAGATTGTCACCTTAATAGTTGTAGTGGGCACTTTGTTGGTGATAGTACTGTTTAAAAAGCTTTAATGGCTGGATATTGGTGGCCAACAATGTTTTCTAATGCACACCAATATGTACGACAATGTGATCCTTGTCAACATATTGATAGACCTATTAGTACTTCTGCCATGCCATTGATACCAATTTTGGCACAAGCACTGTTTGAAAAATAGGATATTGATTTTGTAGGACTAATCGCATCAGCCTCACGAAATGGACATAAAAGATATATTTGGGTAGCGACCAATTATGTGACAAAATGGGCTAAAGTGGTGGCAAAAAAAAATAATATTGCTAATATAATAGCCTTATTTTTATATGAGAACATTATCACTCACTTTGGATGTCTCAAAGAATTAGTTAGTGATTGTGACACTCATTTTATTAATTCTACAATTTTAGCCTTGACAGATAAATATGAAATCAAATATCAAAAAACAACGCCATATCATCTTTAGACCAATGGGCAGATTAAAAAGACCAACAATATTTTGTGCAAAGTTTTAACTAAGACGGTGTCTAGTGTGAGAACGGATTGGGATACAAAATTGTTTGCAACTTTGTGGGCGTATTGTATTGCATATAAAGTGACTACCAATTCCACACCATTCTAATTGGTGTATAGATAGAGGCAATATTACCAACTGAATTGAAAGTTCAGAGTTTAAAAATTACGTTGGATGAATATCTTAGTGATAAGGCATCCCTCTAATATTGGTTAGCAAAATTAAGAAAATTAGATGAAGTTAGGACTATGGCTCTTTTAACTATAGAAGCCACACAGCGCCTCCGTAAGAGTTATTATAATAGTAAATTATATCCCAAATCTTTTATGTCCAATGACCTAGTATTTTTTTATGATAGCCAATTTCACAATTTTTCAAAGAAATTCTAAGTTCGTTGGCATGGACCGTATCAAGTAGTAAAAGCCTTTCTTAATGGTTTAGTTCAAATAGAAGATTTTATGGATAATTAATTTATCACACAAATCAACAAAAATTGCTTATAACTTTATTATATGTAAAATTGGTATGGATGCTAAAATTGGTAGAGAAGATGGAGTACCTATTAATAATAAATTACTTATATTGTAAGAGTATGATGGTTAGAAAAGACGGCTGATGGTCAGTTGGGATACTATTGCCGCTTAGTCAGAAAAATTAGATGTCAGATTACTGTATACTAGATTAGGAATTGTAGATTCAGATCTGAATAAAAAATTAGGAGCGAAGCACTTAACGGTGTCGTGGCAAAAGTCCGCTTCAAATAGACGCAAGGTCCCTCTTTACAATCAAGTTGGATCCAATATGCACGAACTTTCTTAAATTTTTCTTTTATAGTCACAAAACCATGCATATAATAAATCAACAAACTAGAAGCTTGAAAATTTATAAATCAAAATCCAGCCATTTATATAAGTTCAAATTTTGGAAGCATAGAGTTCACTTCTTTAGTCATCTTCACAAAAATTCTCAACCATGAATTCATTACCGATCACCAGATATCATCAAAATATTAGCAAGTAATTATATAAGTAAAAACCAAATCAGAAACTTGAAAATTCATAATTTAAGGTCCAACTGTTTAAATAAGCTCAAAATTTGGAAAAACATATCTCATACCCTTGATCTTTGTCACATAAATTTTGAGCCCTAAATTCATTACTGATCATTAGATATCACCAAAGATCATTAGATATCACCAAATCCTTGGCAGATACTTTTAGAAGTCAAATCTCAATCTAAAACTTGAAAATTCATAATTTAAGATCCAATTGTTCAAATAAGCTCAAAATTTGAGAAAACATAACTCATACCTTTGATCTTCATCACATAAATTTTGAGCTATGAATTCATTTCTGATCGTTAGATATCACCAAATCCTTGGTAAGTACTTTTAAAAGTCAAAACCCTAGACACCTGAGAACAAATTTGCCATTACTCCCTAATCAAAGTCTCAATTGATATGAGATTTTAGACATAGACTCTTTATAGTATAAGTGATATGTACACAAAAAATGAGCTTCAAATTCTTCTTGAAACTCAAGTTCTAGCTTAAAGCAAACCCTTCTATTTATCTAACTTCTTCAAAATCCCAATTTAGTTTGCTGGGTTTAACTAGCCATATCTCACTCATTCAAATTCATTTCTATTAATTCTTGGACGTAAAATGTATAACTTGAAGTCTAGTTTCTAATCCAACTTCTTGATTTCTTGCTAGTATCTTAAAACTCCTAATATACCTTGAAAAGTGACAGTAGGTGTCATATTAGTAGTCTAAGTTCAAACAAGCATATCTCTCTCATCTAAGCTCCAAATCATGTATTTCTACCACCTAAACTCATGCCAAGAAGAAGCTCTCTTTCAATACCTCTTAGATTTGGCAAAAAAATGCGTCTTCTTCTCCTTCGAGCTCATTAAAGAAGTTGCAGCCAAGGTCTTTAAAGTCCAAGTCAACAATTAATAGTTTAAAGTTATAAAAATCCCAAATCTAATCCTCCAAGTTAGCACTGTTGACATCCAAATCTACTATTTATTTTTGGTAAAATCCTAAATTCAACTTCAAAGTCAAAACTCCTTATATCTACAAATATATCTACTAAAATAGTCAATCAAAGTCAAAACTCCTTATATCTACAGATATAAGATCTACTAAAATCTAAGATTGGAAAAAAGATAAAAGAAATAAAAGAAAGTTTCAAGGCTAGATCAAAGTTAAAGTTAAGATTAAAGATAAGATAAAAATTTAACCAAAGAAAAAAAAAGAAAGTGAGAAATTTTTCCTAAACTATATAAAAACTTAGATTGGTAAGAAGAAAGAAAGAACTTAATAAAATTTTGAAGAAAAGATAGTTAAGTTAGATTTCTATATATGGATGTATTTACTTCACGACAGCGGAAGTTGCAAATATTATTGTGTGAAGCATATACATTGGAATGTAGAGTTACTTCACTGAGCTAAAATAATGTTAGCGTGAGCAAGGAATGCAAAGTGCATAGTAATCCATAATGTCAATGGAAAGGTTGAAGAGAACTGCAGATATAGAGGAAAGTGTCCAAAATATGAGGAATAAGAATAATTTAGAATCGCCTTTTCTAGTGGTGATCACCAATATGGAACCAATGAAGTTGGAAATCTATTAGATCTTACAAATGCAAAGAGATTTTAGAAACGCACAGCTATATGCATTTTTGAGAACGTCAATTAATTTGCTGCTAATTGATATAGAATTAGTGGCAAAATATATAGCACACTACGATCCAAAGGATTGTTTGAGTGTAGTAAAAGGGAGGATAATTGGGATAGATGAGGGTACTTTGTAAAAGATATTACATCTCCTGATTGATGAGTTTATAGTGGGAGTCAAAGTGTCTAGCAACTTTTGATCAAAGAGCTATTTTAAAGGCAGCATGTGATCACTAGAGAAAAACCAAGGTTAAAAAGTGGTGGAGGCGCTCACATCGAAGCTTATGGAGTGGATGCAATTTATTCACAAGCAGCTAAACTTGAACCGACATACCACCTACATGTCTAAATGGCTCTTGTTTGCGGACTTAGGAACATTGGAAGGAATGGTGTTTAATTAGACAGCGTTCGTCGCAACCAGAATCTATGCGGAGATGGTAGCCAAACGGAAGACGAGAAAGTTTGCATCCTTGCTTTGTTCTAATTATGTGCACTCCGTAATTGTACATACATTGAATCAAATATTGTCGATGGTAGAAAAAAATATATCCTCTTCAATGCCTCCATGATGTATTTAAAATTTGATGGTACCGATAGCTAGCCTAGTGGTAGTGGTGCATGAAGTGAGGGAGTCAAGTTGATCTATGGAATAGGAGGCCATTCTAGTGACTACGCTAGTGCAGACTCCAATTCTCTTGGTAACGGAGATAGCGACTGAGGTTCCAGTTATGAGTACTGGAATAATAGAAGGAAGGAGTCTCACGGAAGTAATATTGGGATAAATTTTCCAATTGAAGCTTACACGGAGTAAATTGGAGGAAAACTTAAAGAAACAATTGGACATGAGCAAAAAGGAGATAATGGAAAAAAACCACAAAATTGTGGAACAAGGTCATATTATTAAGAAAAAGGCAGAATCCAAGTTGTTGTTGGAACGGAAATTAAGGGAAGAATTGGAAGCTTGGGCAAAAAATAAAAAACATATTCAACAAATTCTGAATGGCCAAAAGCATGAGTTATTGGAGAATCTCAAAATATGGGATTTGGAAAGAGAGGCGTTGAAGAGTCAGTTGCAAGCAAAACATGAGAAGGAAACAAAATTGAAAAAGGTGAAATTGAGGGACCAATACAAAATTAAAATAGACAAGCTACGAACAGAAATTGATACCTTGAAGGTTAAAGTGGCAAAATTAGAAGGCGATGTAGCCAATATTGATCAACCGCAGGTTTCTGTCTTGCCAATTTTGAGTATTGGTAAGTTGGAGGAGAAATTGAAGCAACACCAGCGCTAATTAGATGTGAAAGATGCTCAAATTTTTTTATTAGAGGCTCAAATTTGGGAATTGGAAGTAGACAATGAAGATTTATTAGTCCAATTAAAGAGTAACTATGTGGATTTATTGAATGAAGACAAGGACTTAGAGTCAAAACCAGATGCAGAAGAACCTCTTATGGGGAATCCTGGAGTATCCCAATCTAGAGAACCGACTTCATAATCCAAAATTTTTTTTTCCATCAATTTTGTATTTGCAAGGGTGGTGCACAATTAGGAGTGGGACTATATAGAATAGATAGATAATATTGAGAAGGTAGAGTAAGGATTAAAAATTGATAGATTAGATGATTAATCAAATTTTTGGCTCGTATAGATGATAACATAGGAAAGTTAGTTGAAAAAGCGATTAAGGCAAGAGAGATGATGATTAGAGTCTCAATTTTTAATATAAAGAGAATAAAAAAGAAAGAATTGGAGCTCGACTATGAGAGTCGAGAGCCAAAGTAAGCTTGATGATACTTCTTTCTTTTATTTTATTTTTTTTGTTAGACTGTAGTGGAGAATCCGAATTATATTCCGATTGATTGTACCATGTCAATTGCAAAGTACAATAATAAAATAAAAAATTCAATATATGTGGATGAGTAAGAAATTATAATTGATTGATGTTTGAATTTGGTGTGGCAAATTGGCACCCAAAGATTGAATATGTTGATGTAGTTTGATTGTAAATGAGAATATTATGCCATATTGACTGTGAGAGTTGAGCGATGAAGAAGAATATTAGAAAGATGATTTGTTTTGGAAGACATTCTTGGTGAGAAGTTATTTCCAGTGATTGGAGAGTGAAGCGGATATATGTAGTCTATTGAAATAGTACAACATTGCCAATTGTTATTATGAGATTGTAGGAAGATAACAGATTATAATAGGAGGATTTGTGAAAGATTGTGTTATGAAGTTTATTCTTAGGTGCGGAGTAGCAGAACTGATAAAGTGGATAGCATTGCTTTAAAGTATTTACGTGTATATTGGACTCTGTCATTCAAGAGCAATTAATTATGTGATCCTAGTAGTGTGTCTCATGCGTTTAGTCTTTCCCTGTATTCAAATCTCCCTTTACAGGTTTGTTCTAAGCAGTATTAATAGAGTAAGTAAAATAACAAACCACATTTTTCTTGAAGTTTTTCTAGATGATATGTAATTATAAAATCAAACCAAGATAATAATATACTCCATTGTGTTTGTTGGCAATTCAAAACTCAAACACTCATAAAATACTCTAAGTTTTTGTGATTAATATATATCATGATTTTGTATTAAGCTCCCTCCAGCAAATGACACTATTCTTTAAAAGCTTCAACAATTGCCAATAGTTCTTTATTATGAATCTTGTAATTGATCTCTATAGTTGAAAATTTTTGAGAGTAGAATGCTACTGGAGGTAATTAATTATCATCTCTAGTTTGAGAGAATACATGATCCAAATGCAAAATCTAAAGTTCCTATTTCCAAAATGAATATTTTTGTTAGATATGCATAGACAAGTATAGGAATTGAAGTGAAGGATTTTTATAGCTTCTTGAATGCTTCTTCATTCTTGTCATCTTAAATGAATTTTTCCTTATTTGTAAGTTATATTAATGGAGCTACAATCTTAGAATAATCTTTCATGAAGATTTTATAAAAAATTTCTAATTTCAAAAAATATTGTATATCTCTGATTAATGATAGGTGTTTCTACTCTATAATAGCTTGTATCTTCTTTGGATCCATAGAAATTCTATTTTTAGAAGCAATATATCCCAAAAACTTGATTGATGGTTGATGGAAAGAGCACTTCTCTAATTTAGCATACAATCTATTTTTTCATAGTTTCTCCAATACCATATATACATGATGTTCATGTTCTTGTTCATTCATAGAAAAGATCAAGATATCATCTAGATAAATGACTACAAAGTCATCTAAGTATTCTCGTAAGATATCATTCATTCTATGTTGAAAGAATGTAAGTGCATTTGTAAGTCCAAAAGACATAACATTGTACTCAAAATGTCCATACCGTGTACGAAATGTTGTCTTCTAGTAATCTCTTTCTTTAATCCTAATTAGGTTGTAAGCACCTCTTAAATCAATCTTTATAAAGATCTTTGCTTGTCCTAATTGTTCCAATAATCTTGATAATGGATAGCAATTTTTTATAGTTACCTTGTTCAGACTTCAATAATCAATATACATATGTAAAGAACCATTTTTCTTCTTCACAAACAAGATAAGGACTCTTATAGGTGATTTTGAATGTCTAATAAAATTCTTAGCTAGATTTTCATTAATATATTTTTGTAAGGCTATAAGCTCTATTTGTGAGAGATTGTAAATTAGATCAAATGGAGGTTGAGCTCTATCTTGTAATTTGATTGCAGAATCATAAGGACAGTGTTCTGATAATATGTTTGCTTTTTTTTTTTGAATACATCTTTAAAGTTGTAATATTGACTAAGAATATCTTGTTTTAGTTATTTTATTAGATCTTTCATTGGGATAGTATACAATGCAAATATAGCCTCTTTTTTTATTACTTGCATAAATACTTTAGCTCTAAGAAATAAAGTAGCACCTTGTTTCTTCTTTTGATATTTGGATCTTGAGAAAATTTTCCATAAATTCTAATTAATATCAAGATTATGTAATTCAAATCAAGAAAGTCTAATAACAATAAGATTTGTTGGATATCAAATAATATTGAAGACAATGCATGATACTTGATTTTCTAGTATTACTTTCATTGGTTGGATTTCTTCAATAACGTCTCCTCATATAAGGTTTTGTCCATCAATGACTTCAATTGGTGGAGGATGGATCTTCTTTACAAGTACTAAGTTGTGCTTGGTTACAAAATCCTTATCCATAAAGCATGCTGATGCTCTAATATCTAAAAGGACTTTAGCAGAAATCTCTTATTTTAGAGTTCTTATATGTACAAGAATTATAAAACATGATGATGGATCTAAAAATAGGAAGAGATCTTTTTCTGGCACTTTAGATTTAGAGATATCTAACCACAAGGTCTCTATTTTGATTGGACATCTTTGTTTTTCGACCTCTCTAATTCAAATATTATATTTATGTCTTAAATTTTTTAGACTTATTTGGACAGTTTGCTACCTTTTAATTAGGTCTTCTATAATATAAACATAGATTGTCTTATTGATGTCTAGTTTTTTCTGTTGCTGTTAATGGCTTGAATTAAGTTGCATCAATCTACATAGGTTCATTATATATTAACAGCTTCTTCAATACTCTTCAAGATATAACAAACATACCTTAATAGCTATTACTGAAAATTGATTGCTTCTCTTGTCATAACTCAAATAGGCGATTGTTACAAATAATAGCTTAAGATATGAGTTCTTCTAAACTTTTAGAAGGATATAGTTGTAAGTAAAGTTGTACTTGTTGTACAAACCTTCAAAAGTTGGATCTTGTTCCATCAAATTTATCAGGCATGCTAGCCTTTGGCTCTTTTATGACAACCTTTGGAGCTTCTAGAGAGGTTACGTGCGTACTTCCACATGCTTCTCTCAATCGTATAATTTTTTATTGCAAACTATGAATCTCTAACTTAGTTTCTTTGGATACTTATTCTATTTGTAGTTTTTTTTTTAAATTGCAAAAGAATACCATTTCTTCTCATATAATATCCAAAAGAGCTCAAAAATCTATAAAAGTTGCCACTCTATTCTTTGTTTGTGAAGATATATCTTCCATGACTTGATCAACTTCCATATTGACAAAGAAAAAATCAACAAGTTATTAGTATAATATTTTTTACATTGAAAAAAAATACTTCTAAACAATATTAATTTAAAAGAAGATAATCTACAACCTCTAAAATGTAATGATATATCCTAAGAAAAGAGTAATTCATTCTCTCCAAAGAAAGATTAATTATAATAAATAAACATATAAATCTAAAAGGAAGTAATCTGCACTCCTCTAGAATGCAATAATATCTTCAAGAAGAGAGGTAATCCACTCTTTATCAAGAGATCAAAGCTTTGATATGATTACTTAGATAGTCTTGCCGAATTGTCAAGGATGCAAGATAGCGATGTCGTGGCAAAAGTCTGCTTTGGATAGATGCTAGGTCCCTCTTTACAATCAAGTTGGATCCAATATGCACAAACTTTCTTAAATTTCTCTTTTATAGTCACAAAACCATGCGTGTAATAAATCAACAAACTAGAAGCTTGAAAATTTATAAATCAAAATCTAGCTATTAAAATAAGTTTAAATTTTGAAAGCATAGAGTTCACTTTTTTAATTATCTTCACAAAAATTCTCAACTATGAATTCATTACTAATCACTAGATATCATCAAAATATTAGCAAGTAATTTTATAAGTGAAAACCAAACTAGAAACTTGAAAATTTATAATTTAAGATCTAGCTATTCAAATAAGCTCAAAGATCTAGCTCAAAATTTGGGAAAACATAATTCATACCTTTGACCATTGTCAAATAATTTTTGAGCTATGAATTCATTGCTTATTGTTAGATATCACCAAATCCTTATCAGGTACTTTTAAAAGTCAAAACCCTAGATACCTGAGAACAAATTTTGCCATTACTCCCTAATCAAAGTCTCAATTGATATGAGATTTTAGACATAGACTCTTTATAGTATAAGTGATATGTACACAAAAAATGAGCTTCAAATTCTTCTTGAAATTCAAGTTCTAGCTTAAAGAAAACCCTTTTATTAATTTAACTTCTTCAAAATCCTAGTTTAGTTTGCTGGGTTTAACTAGCCATATCTCACTCATTCTAAATTCATTTCTATCAATTCTTGAATGTAAAATATATAACTTAAAGTCTAGTTTCTAATTCAACTTTTTGATTTCTTGCTAATATCTTAAAACTCCTAATATACCCTGAAAAGTGACAGTAGGTGTCATATTAGTAGCCTAAGTTCAAACAAGCATATATCTCTCATCTAAGCTCCGAATCATGCATTTCTACTACCTAAACTCATGCAAAGAAGAAGCTCTCTCTGAATACCTCTTAGATTTGGCAAAAAAATGCGTCTTCTTCTCCTTCGAGCTCATTAAAGAAGTTGCAGCCAAGGTCTTTAAAGTCCAAGTCAACAATTAATAGTTTAAAGTTATAAAAATCCCAAATCTAATCCTCCAAGTTAGCACTATTAATGGTAGCTGACTATTGACATTCATACCTCTATTTATCCTTGGTAAAATCCTAAATTCAACTTCAAAGTCAAAACTCCTTATATCCACAAATATAACCCTGAATCTACTAAAACCTAAGATTGGAAAAAGAATAAAAAGAAATAAAAGAAAGTTTCAAGGCTAAATCAAAATTAAAGTTAAGATTAAAGATAAGGTTAAATTTTAGCTAAAGAAAAAGAAAGAAAGTGAGAAATTTTTTCCAAATTATATAAAAACTTAGATTGGTAAGAAAAAAGAAAGAACTTAATAAAATTTTAAAAAAAAGATAGTTAAGTTAGATTTCTATATATGGATATATTTACTTCATGACAGTGGGTTAGCAAAGAAATAAAGAAAAGATTATAGAACTAGAATAATTTCAAGAACAAAGAATTGAATGGACAAAAACAAAGAGCTAGATCATTGATAAGAACAAGAGACTAGATTGATATCAAGAACAAGGCAATACTTTGGATTGCTCTAAGACTTGTATTGGTAAGATTGAAATGCACATTGGTCTTGCCTCTTATTTATATTACAAGGCCTATATCCTATTGAACCTTCTAAAAGTATTTTAGAAGATTTTAGAAGATTAAAGAAGGTTCTAAAAGATTCTAAAAGACTATAAAAGATTTTAAAAGATTAAAGAAGGTTCCAAAAGGTTTTGAAAGATTTTAAAAAATTATAGAAGATTCTAGAAGACTACAGAAGGTTCTAAAGGACTATGGAAAGTTCTAGAATGTAGTAACTTAAAATATGTGCATGATAGATGCTTGAATGGTATTCCATTGTAGGAAAAGGGATATGACTTAAAGCAATTCCAATCATCTCTATATCTTCACTTCCTATTGATTTTGTTGCTTCTTTTGGTAGTACATTGAGCTGATGCATTGTGAGTATTAATTCTTTCATTTGCTCTTGCATCTGTGCCATTACGCTTTTTATTTCAACAAGTTCTGCTATGATAGTATAATAGAAAGAAAAGAATATCTACTCTCACTACAAAATAAAATATTGAAAAATAAAAAAATAAAAATTCTAAGAATAATATCAATTTAGAAGTGAATTATCTACAACTTCTAATATGATTATGTCTTATCAAGAAAAAGAGATAATCTATTTTTAATCAAGAAAAGACAAAGCTTTGATATTATATTTTCACTATTGTCAATCTGTCAAGGATACGAACTGAAACACATGCATAAACCAATGAAAACTATGTCAAAAGAAAATGACAAAATAAAAATAAAGAAATATGTATATTCAAGAAGAAACTGGAATGACTATTGCCAAAGATTAGAAAATACAAAAGATTCTTGAATTAGACTAGAGGCAAGAAAAGAATTGACAAGAATAAAAAAAACTTCACTCTTATCTCTATATATACTATTTATTTAAAAACTATGTGGTGATGTTCTATAGGACCTCTAATACGTGTCGAATTTACAAGACACATGTCAAACTTAGAAGATAAGTTTTGTATATGTGTACCATGTATTTAGCTTGTTCTATAGCTACTAATATTTATAATATGTGGCTAACTTATTCCACAAGCTGCGAATATATGTAACATGTGACTAGCTTATTCCACAAGCTACCAGTATATGTGATATGTGGCTAACTTGTTGGCCAAGTTTCTATCCTACCAATCACCTATAGGCATGTATAAAGATGAAACCATGTCTATGAAGCTTCTAGAAAGCTTTTCTATAAGATATTATCCAATTGATTTACTTTTATTTATTTCTATCTATCCATATTAACTAGATAATTATTGAGATAAATCTTATGTCCATGATACTACCTTTGAAAAGAACAAAGATTAAAATATGTGGCAAATATAATTTGGTGTATCTTTGACTTCCTCAACATATAATTACCGCTCCTTGTAGAACTTGTCTCTAAAAGGGGGAATAATATCACGGACATAAGATTTATTCTAATAATTATCTAGTTAATATAAATAGATAGAAGTAAATAAAAATATATTAATTTGATAATATCTTATAGAAAAGCTTCTTAGAAGCTTCAAAGATACAATTTCACCTTTGTACATATCTATAGGTGATTGGTAGATTAAAAACTTGGCCAACAAGTTAGCCACATATTGCATATATTCATAGCTTGTGGAACAAGCTAAATACATGGCATATATATAGGAAACTTGTCTTGTAAGTTTGGCATATGTTTTACAAATTAGACATGTATTAGAGGTCCTATAGAATGTCGCCATGTAGCTCTTAGATAGATAGTATATATAAAGACAAGAGTGAAGCCTTTTTCACTCTTATTAATTTTTTTCTTGCTTTTAGTTTAATTCAAGAGCCTTTGTATTTTCTAGTCTTTAGCAATAGCCATTTCAATTTCTTCTTGAATATATATAGTTTTTTATTTTTATTTTATTATTTTCTTTTGACATAGATTTCACTGATTTATGCGTCTTCTTTTAATTCGTATTCTTAATAACAAGTTTCTATGACCACATTGTCATATTGTAATTTCTTACAATATGTAAAAACTAATTAAAATATATAATATATTCATAGATTCTAATATGTATTAAAATAATTAGAAAAGTGAAAAAAAAAGAAAAAAAAGAAAAAAAAGAAAATGGAGTTTATATAAGAAATTTTATTTTAAATTTTTATTTAGTTTGGTTATGGAATTTAAATTAAATAAGACCTAAATATTTAGTATAAAGCCTTGAGAGGCAATTGGGATCCAAAGAAGAAGAATTAAACTACTAAGAGGCATATATGGAAGGATAAAGATAAATTGTGGATGAATGAAGACAAAGGGTTAAGTACTTCATTCCTATTGATCAATGGTCATGTCCAATAGGCTTTGAGGAGGCTGCTTGCAATAAGAACAAGGATTTTGGTGACTTCAAGGAGGCCATTCAAAAATCAAAGATTAAAGTTAAAAAGCTTATTTTTTTGGGCTACAATTTTGGTATAAAAATTGAAAGATTTAGAATTTTTATGACGGAGAAGTAGGCACTTGAAGTTAAGGTATACAAATAGTATCTAATGTCACTCTTTTGAGGATTTGAGGAGTTATATGAAAGCTTTTGGAGATCAAGAGATACAATTAGAGAAGTGATTTCAAGCTCTATACCTAATGTGGAAGAATTTCTACATTTGGAATTCTGAAGAAGGAGATATTAAGAATCAAAAACAGCATATTGAATTCTAAGGTAGTAAGTAGGCCGTTTTGTTGATAGTAATGGATTTTGCCATATCTTGAATTTTTAGACGAATTTTTATCTAAAAATTTCCAAAAAGATAAATCTTTGTACTAAAAAAACTATACATCAAAATTTCATAGCATTTAAACATTTAGTTTATGAGATATGAAGAATTTAGTATATAGGTGTTTGTAAAGAAGGGTTTGAAGCTACTGTTAGGATTTTCACGATATCTAAAGATAAGTAATGAATCAATAGTTGGAATTTGGGATAGTAGTTGTTAAAATTACATCAGTATTTTTTATAAATTTTGAGTGAATTTGGACAATTAGATTAAGAGTTAAAAATTATTGAAGTTCGGGAAGAATTGCCTTTTCTACGAGTGAATGACGGTTTAGAGTTTCTTATTATATATATTGAGTGTTTTATGAATTAAGACTTGTGTATTGGGTGCAATAGCCCTATGAGAAAGATTTTCATATAAATTTGAGGTTTTTGTTATTTTGAATCTTGATTGAATAATTAGTGGCAGCCAGAAGCCCAGTGCGTTCTTGAGGCAAATTCTCTCTACTACAACAATGTGGCATATTTATAAAAGTCTAAATATCTAATCTACATCTAACAAACTTTCTTGAAGCTTCTTAAATAAGATATTATCTATCTAATATTTTCTATCTATTTCTATTTATTTATATTTACTTCTATTCACTTAAATATTATAGACATTTCTTACAAAAATATCAATTATCAAGAAATACTAAAACAACTTCACTAAGATTTTTTCAACATTAATTACAATCAACTACCAATAGTTTTTTACTAAATTTTTCAATATTTGACCTTGCTCAAAATTAAGATTTTATTTGTTTGATTTTTTATTATTTGAACTAAATACATAATAAATTTGATTAATAAATTTATTAGAAATCTTATCATAAAAGATCTTCAAATGAGTTGATATTATATGTTATCAATTAAATATATTAATTATGCTAAAAATAATTTATTAATTTAATATTATCTTCTTTTATTTTATAACTATATATATTTATTTCTTTATTTATTTATTTTATATTTTTTTAATAATAATATTGATAATAAAAGATTAATAAATTTAGCCAAGAATAATAAATGATTATTTAAAAGAACTTGTTGAATTATTTTTGAAGTTTCTTCTATAGTGTAGTATAAAATAAAATGATAATCATTTTTTCATTAATCTCTCTATTTGAATTCTATGACAAAGACTTTTATATTAAAATGTTCTTAATATATTTGATAAGATATCACCTCTTACAATTTCTAATTGATTGAGCCAATTGTGATTGATAGTTAATATGATAGAATGTGTGAAGTATATCCAAATATAATAATATATATTAATTATCCTGCTAGCATTATCAAGGTCAATTTTGGATATTGTCTTAAGATTGGATTGTCACGTGGATATGTATTATAGCAGTAAACTATAGCAGTTAATACACTTAGCTAAACTGTTTGATTTCTTGAATATTCTCTTTCTAACAGTATTGTATAAAATCCATAAGTGCATGTCTTTTGAACAGGGGTTGTTTTTATTGAAAAATAGTAAACTATAATTCTTCATATTAGATCTGAATAACAACCTATGTTGTAACTATTGGATGCTAGAAAAGTAACTTAAGTTAGTATGTGTATTTTCTTATCAAGATTGCAAGACAGAATTGAAAAAGCTTAACTTAAATTTTCACAAAATATAAGAATATTAAATAAAACTCTTCAAAATCACGGATTATATTTCAATGGAAAATTCTACAAAGAAAAAAAATTTCATGCCAACATGGTATGGAGGTAAAGCCTTCCAACATCAGTTCAATAAACTAGTACCAAGACACAAACCCATGAAAGTGACTTAGCAACCCAAACTTCAATACAAAGTATCAATTCCAAACAAGAATAATACATGTTCATTGTTTGAAATATCATCCAAATATCAAAATCGCAATGGCCCACACCATATGGAGGATTAACCTAGAGGGTAACACCAGAATACTGCCACTCTTCTTCCACATATATCCACGGAGAGAATTACCCGGGTTTAAGTTGAGCAATTTATACCCGCTGGAGGACCTAGCCATCCAATCGTTGCCTCCAGGTATCAAAGTCCGGGCCTCATTGGGCCGCGCCTGCCTGTGGCGGACTTCCTCAAATACCAGCTAAGAGTTTTACCGGGTATAATCTGAGCACCGGGTACCCGCTTTAGGACCTAGTCATCGAGTCGTTGAATCAGGGTATCAACTTCCGTGTCTCATTCGTCCGCGCCTGCCGGATGCGGAGCGGAGAACGTTGGAGGCAGGGACAATCGGACAAGCTTCGGCGAGAGTGATCCCGCCCCCTCTTCGTCACCGGACTCAATCCCTGCAGCAATCGGCCTCGATTTCGTCTTGCTACAGCTATGGATTCAGGTTTGTGGGTTTCTCAAGATGCCCGTCTTTTTTACTCATTCAGAGTGGTTCTTTCTCTGTGTGTGGGGAGCTCCTTGGAACTAATGCTTTGGTAATTAGTTTCAGACCAGCGAGGTTGAAGCATGTTTTTGTGTTAGGGTCATGAAATCTGCGCGGTTGTGAGGATCTCGAAGTGGATTTTCCTGGTTGCGTAATTGGATGTCTGATAGGAATCTAGGGTTTTCGCGAAGTTGATTAGATGGAGCTGGTTTTCACTCTCATCTTGCTGAAGAATTTCCGTCACTTGTGGATTAGGGTCTGGTTAGCTATTGTTTATTGCAGACTGAGTGTAGGATCTAGCGCCCTGTTTGCTGCTGTGATGTGTTGCGTGAATTTGATCGGATAGTAGTGATGTTTAGATATCCTAGAACTTGGTTTCACGATTCCTTCGAATCCAATTCATGTACAAATAGAGTGGTGGATTACTTATTGCGATGGCAGGGGCGTGCCATAAATCAGCAGTTCAGGATAGGGATAGTTTTTGTATCAAGTCCAGCTTGCATTGTTTTTATATGGTTTTTCTCCTACTTTTTCTGATGTAGATTTTGCAATTCACAATCGTGGACAAATGAGCTACGTGCAGCACGAAGTTTTTTTAATTTGTCTTTCAATCTTTCTGACAAGGTGAAGGTTTGATATTTTCTTGGTAGCTTTGGTTTGGTTTGATACGCCTTCCACTTAGTTTTGGATTTAAATGTAAGTACAAGTTCGGGACTTGTTGGGGTTGCGGACCTTCTTGCACACTTTTTGTTTATTTTACAAATCTCTGACGAAGTGCTGGATAGTGTAGTAATAGCGAGTGCTACTTCCCTTACTATATTTATTAGCCTCGACTTATTCAACTTTTTAGTGCCAGCGATGATTTTCTGAAAATTAGGGTCTTTGTCACGTTTTCTTACGTGTAAATTGTTATCGACTTCACTATTTGGGAAAATGAATTCTATGTGGCGACCTTTCGCAACTTTGTAAAGTGTATGAATTGAGCTTGGTGGCTTAACTCACAACCTAGAAGAATTATTGAACTTCAAGTCTGCTTGCAACGCATTAGCAGAAGATTGGCTGTCCCGAAGGCAAAGACATACTCCACCCAGCTTCATTATGATGGTGAACTATATATTTGTTTCATTATTTAATTGATGTCTTTTGCTGGACCTGATCATAGATGCCGACATGGAAGATTATGGGTTCGAGTATTCGGACGAGGAGCCCGAGGAGCAAGATGTCGATATTGAGAATCAATATTATAATACCAAAGGTATGCGTTGATACGAAGCCGCTGTTTTTTACAACGTATCGTCTCATTTACCTCAGTTTTATGATGGTATGATTTACATTCTAAATTTGAACATGGGGTGATTATTCTGAACAATCATGTCGAAATGGTCCGATATTTGTTATAACCATGCTGCAAACACTATAGGATTGGTAGAAGCTGATCCTGAAGGAGCACTGAAGGGATTTGCGGAGGTTGTAAGGATGGAAGGAGAGAAGGGCGAGTGGTAAGATTTAACATTTTTTCTTGATAATTTGCGAAGCATCTTTTCCAGTATGGTAAGGAAAAAAATATTCTAGTTGTGCAGTTGGTTAATAGAGTGATTTTTGATTTTGATGTGTTGATATCAACTTATTAGCCTTCACTTCCAATGGGCTTTGCTGCTGCTCTACAAGTAGCCAGACTGACCCTCCCAATACTTTTTATGAATGCAGTTGTTTCCTGGGATCATTACTTATGGTGCTACGATCGTTTCTGGTAGTAGATTTCCGGGGCAAAACTGAGTGTTTTACACGTTGTCAGGGGTTTTAAGGCGCTGAAGCAAACAGTGAAGCTCCACTACCGGATTGGAAATTATAAGCAAATGATGGATGCTTACAGAGAGATGTTGACCTACATTAAATCGGCTGTTACCCGTAATTACAGCGAAAAATGCATCAACAACATCCTCGACTTTGTGTCAAATGGCGCTAATCAGAACTTGGAGTTACTTCAGGAGTTTTACCAGACTACCCTGAAGGCTTTGGAGGAAGCCAAAAATGAGGTTAAATACGCCACTTTTATTTAACGGTTCTCTAATTCGGTTCAATATGTTTCAACTTAATTCGTGTGCTGAGTAGACAGATTTGTCATTTATAGTGTTTAGATTAATCCATTTCTATGTTTAGAGTATTCGATGCTTTCTCTTTGCAATCCAGACAGCACTCTTTCGGTAAATTGATTACAGGGCTTGGTTTTGTTACCTTACCTTTTGGATGATGTTAGTCTATTTTAATTGTAGACCTCTTCCTATGGGTCACTCTTTTACAGATCTAAATTATTGAGATGGAGTTAGCACAGAACTGTACTGGTTGCACTAGATTTAGATCCTTGTAAGATAATAGATCTTTTTGACATTTATTGAAATCCTGTACATATTCAGAAGACTTTGTTTTTTTTTGCATGTACAGAGGTTATGGTTCAAGACAAACTTGAAATTGTGTAAATTGTGGTTTGATATGGGAGAATATGGTCTAATGAACAAAGTAAGTATTCTGCCCGTTGATTCCTCAACTTTATTTTCATATCTTTCAACTTTATCTAGTACTGAATGATTTCGTTTACTCGGAATATCAGTGCTTTTCAAAATGGAATGTAATTTGTAGTAAATTCCTTGTTCTGAGAAAATTTGTGATACTCACAGCTTGTCGTACGTGCAGATTTTGAAGGAGCTCCATAAATCTTGTCAGAAGGAAGATGGTACAGATGACCAGAAGAAGGGCACACAATTGCTGGAGGTGTATGCGATAGAGATTCAGATGTATACAGAGACCAAGAACAACAAGAAGCTCAAGGTTATTTCAACTGGCTCCCTGTTATAGTCTACCGTATTCTGCTTCGACGAAACAATTTATTACGTTCTTTGAGCTCTCCCACTATAAAATCTTTAATCATTCAACGTCCACGGAGACATTCCTAATAAAGTATCCATTGTATGAACGAGGAATTGAAAGGACAACACCATCAAAGAATACATGGACTTTAATAGTTTTTTTTCTCAACTTGTTCTACCCGGTAGTAGAATACTACTATCCATTTAGATCTGTTCATTCTGTTACTTTCATTAGGATAAATTTGGCATTCAAAGCTTAACATTGCACGCTTTTACTTCTGAGCGTGGCAGTATCTTACTTAAAGTTATTGGTGTTAGCAAAGCTGTGATAAATGGTTTGTATAGTTGTTTCAATGGGTTGGTGTTGATTATCGTCAGTGTGAATTTTGCAGCAACTATACTTGAAAGCGTTGAACATAAAGTCTGCAATCCCACATCCACGCATTATGGGTATCATCCACGAATGTGGTGGCAAAATGAATATGGCTGAGCGACAGTGGGCAGTTGCCGCCACCGACTTTTTTGATGCATTCAAAAACTACGATGAGGCTGGCACCCACAGGAGGATCCAATGTCTGAAGTAAGTTTGTTTGGTACACTTGAAGTTTCTTGTATCATGAGTTTGTTTGGAGTTTTAGTAACAACTTCCAGAAGCATACTCCTCTGAGTGAGGAGGTCTTTGTTAACGAGGTTTTGGATGGGATTGCAGGTACCTGGTACTTGCTAACATGTTGATGGAGTCTGAAGTGAACCCTTTTGATGCTCAGGAGGCTAAACCGTAAGTTTCTGAAGTTCACTGAAAAATTCACTTGAATTAGCAGATTGAAACACTCTAAAAGTTTGTGTTATGATAACTGATTTATTCAAATGCTATGCTTTGTGCAATGTCTCTTGGATGTATTGTTTGCTCTGATTGCCCGAATTTTCCCGCTTTCAAATTCTAGGATTCTTTCGAAGGTAAACTTAGCCAGAAATATTCTGCACATTTTTGATATATCTTGCGAAATGAACAGTGATTTTCCTGATGGAGTTGATGATGTGTTGCTTTTAAGTTACACTCATGTAATGTTCGTGATCATATCCAACAGTGATATATCTTCTTGTTATCTTTCTAAATGTCAGTGAAGTGGTCATCGAATACGATTGACACCTTATTATTATTTTTCATCTGTTCTGGTGTGGCATCTGTGTTGCTACAGGTACAAGAATGACCCAGAAATTCTAGCGATGACAAACCTGGTGGCTGCTTATCAAAGGAATGAAATTCTTGAATTTGAAAAAATCCTTAAGGTACAGACAGCTTTGCCAATTTCTGGAGAATGATGATAAACTTGACATGAAGCTCTTCACGTCAGATTATAAACTACCACGATCTAACTGGAAAAGGTTGCGCGCGGGACCACATGTGATACCCACATTATGAAAAGTTGTGTGTTGAATTCTTGTGCTTGTTTCGTTGTGTAGAGTAACAGAAAGACAATTATGGACGACCCCTTTATACGGAATTACATTGAAGATCTGCTCAGCAAAATTCGCACACAGGTGTTACTGAAGCTTATCAAGCCTTACACTCGAATTCGCATTCCCTTCATATCTAAGGTGCATCTTTTGTGCCTTTTCCTTTCACGCCGAATAGTCTACGAAAGGGTTCACTCAAGTGTCGCACTTCTGTAGGGAAGTCCACGTCTTAACAAGAATCATTTCTGTTTGAAACCGTCTTCCTCACACGCGTATTGTTTAGATGCAACTCATTTTGAGAAGGATTATATTTTTTTGAAGATTTTGATCTGGATTCAGTTGCTAATCGTGATTGTTTACTTGGGGTGCAGGAGCTGAACATACCTGAAAAGGATGTGGAGCAACTTCTTGTATCCCTCATTCTAGATAATAGAGTGCATGGTCATATTGATCAAGTGAACCAATTGCTTGAGCTTGGTGACAGGTACTTGCGATCTACCCTTTGCTTTTTTGCATTTTTGACTACCCGATCTTCTATCTCTGCTTTTTGAGTAGCCTAAACAATGCTGATTGACCGGGCACCTGGGAATCTTGGTGTATGGAAACAGGTCGAAAGGGCTGAGGAAGTACACGGCGATTGATACATGGAACACCCAATTAAAGTCGCTGTCTCAAACAGTAACGGCAAGAATTTGTTAAAAACGTGAATGAGAATTCTATTACTTCTGTGCACGAATAGATGTGACGATATTGTCACATGTTTCTTCGCTACTGTATATTTTCGACGCTATGGTCCCAACCTTTCGAGGCTTTATTGGATCACCATTTCATCTGAGGCAACATCCAGAGTAATCCTATTGGTGACCTCGTCTCCGAGTAGATTGAATTATCTTGGTGTATGGTTTTTTAGGTACCCCTTCTGGGACAAGTAATGAAACGGAACATAAAATGTTTAGATATGGTCTAAAATCTGTCGCGACCTCTTGAAAACTCTAGCTCAATTTGTATGTTTTTTTGTGCATCACGAAAGTTTCTCTGGTTTCGCTTTCTATAGATAAATAGGTAGATATCTTCCTTTTTTTTTTAGGCAGCTGTTCAATCGCTTTCCCAGTGTATTAAGTTTGCAGAAAGGAGTAGGCCTCTGATCAAAGTAGATGGAACCTAGACATGGGAGATTGCCATTGACCACAAAAGAGCTACAGGGGGGCACACGACCCACGAAAGTGCTGTCATCACTCTTGTATGAATGGACATGGCATGTCCCACAATTTCCACTGTGCTGGGTACAAACTGACTATTCTTGGAAGGAAAAAACCGGAAAAAGCTTGAAATAAGGCAGTTGAGCCTCAAACTCTACCCCTGGGAAGTGTGATATTTTCTCATGATCTGACAGTGGTTACAGTGGCTTATCATGCTCACTACCTTTTGTAACTAGTGTGGAACGAATCATCCTGTCTAGCTCCAAATCAGAGTACGAATCAACACGTCTTGTTGATTGCAACCCACAAAACTTCTAATTCTAAAAACCATTGATAGGTCTGTGTTCCATCTTACGCAGATATCAACAACCGCCATCTACTTCATTGGAGACTTCGAGAAGAAAGCCCATCAATTGTGCCTCTGCTTTTCCCCCGTTTTTTTCTTTATCACATTCCCCTTTACTTTCAAATCATTCTAATCTGCCCTCTCTAACCACTGCCAAAAAAGACGGGGTTCTGTTTTCCAAGTACACAAAGAGTCAAGGTATTAAGATATTTGAGAATGTCACGAAACGAAATTTTTTATTTATTTCATTACAGTTAGGTTCTGTATTCATTGAATTGCATTGTAGAAGATAGGGAATATGGGATGGAAGATGTTAGGGGAGGTGATCTGGGGAACTGTATGGCATGATTCACACAACACTTGCCCATTCCAGCCGGAATCTGTGCAGACTTCGCTCCAGCATCAATACATCTTCTAGCCAGCAACATGTCAGCTCAGTGGTCGCAATGATTTTTGCATAGGTTTCAAACATTTGGAACCGACACTGGAATCACTGTTCGACTCATTCATGGTCCTAGCACCTTGCTGACGAACGAGAAGCACACGTTCACTTGCCTAAATATCCAAGAGTCGGCACGAATTGACCGAGGGACAATACGTTGACAGAGATATATTATGTATAACATCCGGATTTGGACTTTGTTGCTCCCCCACAGTTACAACGGTGACGACGTGGAGCTGGATAGCAGGTGCTGCTTTATCAGGCCACCCAATTTAGGCTCGGCGTCGAAATGCATGGGGTCCAATTAAGCAGTTGTTGTTTTAATAAACGTATTATACAATATCCTCGATTCCTAGTGTTGACGAAAAGCCAACTTCTAGACGTGTACAGACTACCATTTTGTCTGCAAGGAGCAGGGACCTTAATTAGTCTCACTCCTTGGCATTACAAACTATGTGGTAATTTTCTCAGACACTATCGTGCGGAGTCCAGTCCTGCGTACCATCCTGAGACCATATTAACTTAGAATACACCTCTTGTTCACTGACCATGATGCAACAAGTTGCACTCAGTGAGTATATCCATGAGAGTAAGATGTGTAGCAGGCTAGGGACAAAGAAAATGTGAATCACTTGCAAGAAGTAGCATGGATATATTGATGTCAGTAATACGAGTGACGAACCTGCGTGCATCGATGTCGTTACCAAATTTTGTAACTCTTTGAATGAAGTTCGAAGTGAAAGTAGAGTTCGCTGCGAATAATCAGTTAGTACCTTTACTGGTAACTGAATTACTGAGAGCTGCTTTTGTCGATCCCTGAGGTACTTATTGATGTGAACTTTTTATTTGGGAATCATGGCATCCCCTGGTGGTCCGTATGCATGGTGTGCAGCGAATAAGTGTCCGGCAACGCCACAACAAGGATGCTCTGGCTACATCACCGACAACGCGAGCAACCAGACAGCGCAAAGTTTCGTAGCATGTTGCCAGATTCAGTGTGGTCGATCGGCAAACGAGTGGCTGCTGGCGTCGGAATGTGGGGGCGCAACAACGGCAACGGCGGTGGGCACCATTTTCTACTTACTGCTGCTCTTGGTTGTGGGAGGGTACATTCTGTCGATTGGACCGTTCCTGAAGATGAAGAACATCACGTACTGGATCACGACCATCGGGTCGCTCATCTTCATGACGGGAACGGGGGTGTTCGTGAGCAACGTGACAAGCCCGTTCATGGTGCTTCACAGCGCACCAGCTCTTGGCGCCATGAACGTCGCAATCTTCAGCTACTTCTACTCCGGCTTCCGGTACGGAGTGGGTTTGGCGTACGAATGCGGGCCGCTCGTCGTTTTCGCCACAACGTCCTTCACCATCTGGAAAACGCTGGTGGAGTCCACTCCCGACCACGGGCCAATCCGCATCGCCAACAACCTCGCCCACGTCATGATGGTGCTCACCTTCCTCTGGATCATCCACAGCGTCTCCTACCGCCTCTATGGGTACCGGGTGGACTGGAGGCTCGGCTACAAGATGCCGAATCATAACGCGAACAAGGAGCAAGACCCCAGGTTCCATCTAGGCGCCGCACAAGGCCATCCCACATGGAGAACGCCGATGGGCCAGAGCACGAGCGTCCTCATGACTGCTCTCGCATGGTGGATGGTTTGCGTTGTCAACCAAGACCTGGCCCTCCAAGAGTGTCGGCTAGATTGGTTCATGAGCGCTACCTTGTACGGCGCTCCTTGCCTCATTTCTGTCACCATTTTGTGGAACGTATTTGGCGGAATCCGGTGCCGAACTATTGATGGCCTGAAGTACTTCAAGGAGGAGGAGCGCCACGATCCTGTCAAGAAGAGCGGATTGCGTGCCATTCTGCGTGATGTGCTTGATAGAGTACTCGGTCGTGATCGAAAGTTGGATACCGGCTCGAACGGCCAGACAGTGATCGAACATAAAGTGGGCCCTGTCAAGTCAGCCTATCCTGGTTACAATACTTACCAGTATTTCGTAGATTCTAACTTCACGGGGAGGAACAGATTTTATGTATGGAAAGAGTACATACAAGCGGCTGCGTTGCAGAGGATGGACAGGAATTCGTTGTTTGTAGAGGATGTTAAGGACGAAAGGCTGGACTTCAGCGACAGGGTCATTGGCTTTCTGGCATGGTCCTTGGCGCAAGTAGGCTTGGTAATCTCTGCTCCAGGATTCTTTGTTTTGATGGTGGTGGCAAAAGTATTAGGGTGGTTTCTTGAAGCTCTTCACATTAGGATACTGGTGGAGACCTGTGTGAGACGAAAAGACCGCGAAAGTGCAGTTAGAGTGGTGGAGCAATGCTATGTGGGAGATGACCTGGGTAGCAGGCGGATGACATGGGATGATATGGAACTTCAGCTTTTTGGTAATGGATCACAACCTATCTCGGATGCTCAGCGGAGTATCAACCTGCACACTCTCCTTGACAACACTGGTCCATGCGAGCTGTATAACTTGTTGACTCTGCCGGCACTGAGATCAAAATCCACTGGCAAGCTTGAATCGTATTAATTGGATGGGTTCCACCAATGCTGAATTCACAAGAGGTCGAGATTGACAGGACTATGTCGTTGATCGAGCCTGTTTCCATTTTACTCGATGTACCCTGTACGTACCAACCGTAAAACGGATCGAACAAATTGTATTACCCTATGATCTCGAAATAGATTATTTATACTACATTGAAACTCACATCTCTAATCCCATTGATCAAATCCTAGAGCTGTTAGGGCAAAGGTCTTTAGTGAAGGAATTTGTTGGTGCTATTAGAGGATTAGCTATGGCAGGAATCAACTCCTTTTAAAAAAAATATTTTTTTATATCTAGATTATAATATCCTTATTGGACCCTCTAGCATATTAAACTCTTCATTGGCTTTAATAGAAAACCACCTTACTTTTTGTTTTGAGTATATACAGTTATATGTCTGCCTTAGTCTAATAATATTAAGCCTTTCTTCACTATAGTACTTAGTATTTTCTAGCTTTCCATGATTCTGTATCTCAGCAAGAGCTATCTTAGGTCCTACTCTATTGATCTTCTTATTATAATCTATACCCATTAGAATGCATATATCTATTACTTGAGAGCGATTTATATTGAAGTGATTGTATATACTCTGTAACGTTATGACATCAACATATCCTTCTGTCATGTCAATGTCTTTTATCAGGCAAGGACATCCAAACAAGATGTAATGGCAAGATTATTATACATGCGAAAATGGCAAAGTTGATAGCTAGAAGCATTGTGAAGGAGTACCTTGAGATCAACACCGGACTGTCAGGTAAGGATCTTGAAAAGGGGGCTAGTATCATTCTAGTATACCTGAGACTAGGTATGATAAAGATGGATGATGTTGAACTTGAGAATGATAAGATAAGGATTATACGAAGGATATATGTTAAAGACAACAACGTGCTTCTTGCAGGCAAGAAAGGATTGTCTTCGTCGCCTCCGAACACAAAATTAAATGTGATTAGAATGGAAACCCCCTCAGAGAAATTGAAAAGATTAATAAAGCTGTGATGATCTAGTCATTTATCTCTGCATTCCTATATGGATATTTTATGTAATAAATATACTACTGTTGTTTGATCGTATTGTGTAGTAATATAGTACTATGGCTTCTAAGTTCTTTAATTCGTTTCAGATTAAAGCGGATGCTTTGAAGAAGAGTACGATAAGATGGGCAGATGATACAAACGAAGATCATCACCCTTTGTCACAAGCTTATATACATAACAGTGCTTAGCTGGATAAACACGATATAGACTCGGATGAGGATGAAGTAGAACTGCGAAAGATAAGGTTTGATCCAGGTATGTTCAAACCAAGCAGTAAGGGAGACCCACAAGGTGCATCATCTGTGTTTGCTAACAGACCCATAGGTGCTCTTTTGCGACCTAATAACAATAAAAAGGTACAGGTTCCTATGTTCAAGCCTGGTACTCTTAGTACTAAATCTAAAGTTTCTGAACAGCAATCGTCTTCTCAAGACATATTAACTGTTCTTGCAAAGCTGTCTCTAATGGAGACAAAGATAACATCTCTTATAGAGAGTAAAATGACATCCTTAGAGAGGAAGATGGATGTATCTGAGAAGCGCGTCATTGCTACGACGAGAGCTATTGAAGGCCTTGGCACAATTGTTGAGACTCATATTACTAACGGTATCAAAGTATCACGCGATGACCTAGAGTACGTCATGGGTCTCATTAATGACTGCACTAAACAGAGTGGCAACTTCTTATTCACTCAAATCGAGGGGATAGGCGAGAAGATTACCAATATGAGTAGCCATACTGTACCTGACAGTGCTGATGAAAGTGTACAGATTAACAGTGATGAAGTTATTGTGATCACCGCTAATAATCCTTATGATACTATGCACAAGACAAGTGCTAAGGAACTAACATCTATCATAGAGGGACGTACTGTATATGTCTTCTCCTCACTTGATGAGCTCAAGCGTGATATGAATATGGTACATGAGATAGACCTTGCAGAAGAACAAGACAATGCTACCGATGATGTTTAAGTACTCTAGTATCTCAGAAGAGCTAAAGCTTATACAATATAAAAAAAAGATATTTTTTTAATCTTTAACAGATGATCTTTCTTTGTAAAACGTTGTAGATAATTTAAATGACATTCTGTAAGTGATATAATATTGGTTATATATGTAATACTTGCAGCTTGTCATAAGCATCGTAGATGTTGTAGGTGTCTTAGGTCATATAGGTAAATAGAGTCATGTCTGACTTTAAAGCGATCAAAGATTCGCTAATGCAAGAGCTTCAAGATGGCCTTATAGAGATCTTACTTCACATCAAGCAGCAAATCTTCGATGAACTGGTCGAGTACTTTAGTGGTACCAATAATAGTCTTCAAGAAATTAAAGCTCCAGCGATACCCCCACCTGACTCCAAATGTGAGGCAATACTTTCTATAAGACCAAACAAAGGATCAAAGTGTCCAAACAAAGCAAAGGACAGTACTCCTTTTTGTGGCAAGCACAAAGGAGCAATCGTAGTTGATAAAGATGGTGCCATACAAAAACCAAAGCGTTGTAAAGCGATAGTTCACAACTACACACTAGACAAAAAGCAATGCGAGCGCTTTGCAAAGCCGGGCTCATCGTTCTGTGGTATTCATAGGAACTATCGCCCTAATGGTTTGAATACGGTTCCTGAAGCATTTAGCACTTTACACGATAGAGATGAGTCTATAAGGAAGCTTCGTGAAGCTCAACCCCATCTTGATAGACTAAAAGAGAAAGGAGTGAAGATACCTATACCTGATGATTGTGTGGCAGTACCATCAGTCCATCTAGACATGTTTGAAAGAAGTAGAGAGAACCTTGCCAGGGAGATAAAGCAAGAGGTTGCAGAGTTGAGAGTAGTTGTAAAGATGAAAGAAAAGGAAGAAAAGGAAACAGAAGCAATCCTTGATCAACCCCCTACTGAGGAGCAGATAAGGAAAGCTGAAGAATCAGGAATGATTCCTTGGATATATGAACGATGGGGTATAAAGTGTAGGATGGTTGGTGAGAAAATGTATCCCATACTACCAAGTGGTTATGTCAAGGAAGCATGGGATGCTATACGATCTATGACAACACAAAAAGAATACGATTCACTCAAGGAGTATCAAGTTAAGCATCCTCATATTCACGAATGGAGGAAGATAGTGTCTATTGGTTGCTATTGTGCAAAAAGAGAAGACTATAGAGCTACGCCTGATCATGACTACAATGAAAAGTATGAGCTCGAATGGAGGTTATCTCTAAAGTCGGCCATAATTTGGGCTTCTTAAACAGACAATGACGTGGATGGCATGTAAAATGCTCAGCTTTAGCTCTGGCAAGTCAATAGTGTGGAATCCACGGATTCCTCATAGTGGCTTGATAATTCATGAATCGATAGTGAGAAACTAACTTGCAGAGTGTAGATTGTAAGATACTAGTGCCTCCATGTCTGCCTGTGAATGGGTGTCAGAACCTTGAGTGCCATTGATTTTTAACCACTAATCAATTCATCATGTAAACCCCGACTGTGTCAAAAGAACTAAGGAAAAAAATAGGCACTGACACACCTTGCAAGGCCATATTCGTAATCTTACTAGTTTTCACATTGCCAATTGCACTATCTGTCATGACCGAATTGCATTCTCTATACTAAATAGTAAAGACTAAAGCTGTCATATCATTGTACACCTTCCCCATGGAACTAGCTTAATTAGAATATCCATGAAAGGCATTAAAAAAACTCCAAATCTTTGAACTGCTCTTGCGTTTTGCATTTTAAAATAATTTGCACATTAAAACACCATTAAATTCACAAAGAACTACCACTAGAATGAATCTGACCATTATAGAACTGCGCCATTCGCCAGTAGAATTAGGGAGGGTTAGCCCGTTTCTCAGAAGTTATTAGCTTTGTCGCCGGACATGGTTAAGCAACGTTATGGCTCCCAAGGTTGCTTAGCTGTGCGTCGCGTTGGTTAAGTATGTCCCCAAACAGTGCTCAGAATCCCGAGAAACGTTGCTGCCCCCCCCCCCCCTTCCTATTTCTACCAGTGTCATTGAATGTGACATCAATTCTATTGATCACAATTCATAAGATTTACAATGTTTAGGTCGTGGACTGATTTCAAGCTCCTGGTTTTCTGTGCCCCAGCCGAAACAACATATTATAGAGCTCAGCGGGGCCGGTGTTGTCGAGGAGAGTGTGCAGATTAGTACTCGCCTGAGCCGGGCCCTTGGTTAGGACGTGATCTGCAATATGTGGCCATCCCCCTGGACTATCCTCTAACGGCCGTCCAACATAATATTGTTCAATCACTGCGGCCGTTTTTGCGCGGTCCTCGTCCGTCACATTTGTCTCTACAAGTCTTCTAAATATATGATGAGCTTCGAATAGAATGGAAAACGACTCTGTCAGGACCATCGAACTGAAGAATTCTGGACCGGAAATCAATAAACCAATGTGAGCCAGAAACCATGATACAAACCCAATACAATAGTCGGCCGACGTCAGTCTGCTGGAAAGAACTTCCTCTACGGACAGAGAGTTCCTTTCCATCCCTTGCAATGCAGCTGCTTGTACATATTCTCTGTACACTGAATCTTTTTCTCCCTGTTCCGGCATAACAGAAGTTGGAATCCATGAAATACTTGTAACAAATATAACCAGGGTATTTTGAGAACTAAGTGTAATGAATCTGCGTGGATGAATGTGCCTGGTCAGATTGTTCCATTGCCCAGCCAAGCAATCTTATCATTCTTTGAAGCAGCGAGGCGTTGCGTTCGTCGTCTTGACCGGTTAGGCCCGTTATTGTTCTGCTCCGAGTTCCGCTAAATATGTTCCATAAAATGATAAAAGAGATCAGAATGGGAGCACCGAGCATCATTGTGTGAAAGACCCAGTCTGGCCGACATTGCTGGAGAGCCAAGTCTTGCTTGACAACCCTGACCATACTCCATGCGAGAGCAGTCATGACCACGCTCGAGCTCTGTCCGAGAGGCGTTCTCCATATGGGATGTCCTTGAGCGGCGCCGATGTGAAACCTCAGATCCTGCTGGTCATTGTCGGCATCATGAAGCGGCCATTTCATCTCCAGTCTCCAGTCCACACGGTACGCATACAGTCTGTAGGAGACACTGTGAATGATCCAGGGCACAGTGAATACCATCATGGCTCTGGCCAGATTGTTGCCAGTTCGAATGGGACCATCCTCTTTCTCATCGTCGAGCGCTTTCAACATTGTGACTTCTGTTGCTACAAAAACAAACAACGGGCCGCCTTCGTACGCCGGCCCCACACCGTACTTAAAACCCGAATAGAAGTAACTGAAAACAGCGACGTTCATGGCGTCCAGAGCTGGAAAACTCTCAAGCACCATGAACGGGGTCGTCACGTTGGTCACGAACATTCCAGTTCCCGTCGTGAAGACGAGAGATCCGATCGTGACCACGTATATAACGTGAAATCCTTCATTCTAAGGAACTGCCCCACTGCGATGATGTACCCTCCTACAAACAAGAGCATCAGTAGCTACGTTGACTTTGGGTGTGAGTGAACAGCATCAATTCGGAGTCCTCATTCTATCCCCACCACCGACTCGGTTCATTACGAACTGCCGGACAGACCAATCCATCCAGCTATGCCACACCCAGCGTTTTATCTTTTTAGAGACGAATATTGTCGGGTCTGGCACACCCCTATAATTGGAATGAGGTAAGGTACCCACTAGACACACGAAATATCGCTCAGAGCATCCGATATCCGAAGATACCCTGCGCTCATCCCTCGGGATACCACTGTGATATCCTTTGAAGACCATTGTGATACTGCATGATTGATTTTGCTTTGTATTTGTAGAAGCCTCATTTATTTTGTAGAAATTTAGCGAAATTTAGCGAGGAATAATATCCTTGAAATAATTACAACACGTTCGCAGTCTTCACTCCTAACCAACTCATGGCAACAGAGGGCACTTCGGACTGAGAGAATTCCTCCGTGTCATAGAATACGCGGGATTCGAAATAATTTCCAGCTGTTAGGAAACCTGCGGAGCAAAGAATCGGAGAACTGGGTTGACGCACGCTGACGGCAATGGATCCGATTTTGCACAGATCGCCAGGCTCCTACCGATTTGTAAGAAGTCCACTATACTGTACCATACAGTAAAGTACAAAGTAGGCATCAATCCGGGTGATTAGTTTCCAGATGTCGGGGGGGTATGCTGGCTTTGAAATTGTAAAAGGCCCACTTGAAGGAGCGACCAAGCAAATGTGAGCCAGAAAATGTGAGGGAGAAAATAAACCGTGCATGCAGGCTCCTACCGATTTGTAAGAAGTCCTGCTGTGACCTCGCCCTTCCTCCCCTTACAAGTCGGTCCATCGCTATCTCGCTAGCTCGCCCCTGGCTCGTGCGATCCCTCGTCCGTGGCGCCGAGAGGCGAAACCGCAGCGACGCGGCTCACTGTGTGTCTGTCCTGATGTGCACGCGTTTCTCCCGGTCATCGCTGCGGGTTGGTCACCCGCGCTGCCATTAGAAAATCTTGTATGGGCTTTTTTTATATTTTTATTTTGAGACACAAGGGGGTGAACCCTTTTGCTGATTCATGGAAATGATTACATAATGTATGTCTTGCTTAAGGCTCCAGGTTAGGATGGTCTATCGTTACCTTTGGAAAGGGAGTGTAGTTCGATGTGATACTTACATTCATTATTGCTACTTTTTCCTCTTTGACCCAAGTCTTTACAAATTTTTTGATATACATTTTGATTATTGAGAGGACTTTTCTAAATGAAAAGTATCTTACACCAACTAGCTAGCTTTCTTGTGATTTATGTTATTTTTGTTTTCAAATAGTCCAAAAAAATTCTCTAATAATAAAAGGTTATAAAAATTGCATGTGTTTCAATAGAGTAAGAGCTTCTATAAATATAGTTTTGTAGATATTAAAAGTAAGTTAAAAAGAGTATCTTGAGTCTTTTTTGCTAAGATAATAGAAGATGGTTGTGTTTTAATTCTAAATGTGTTGAAATGCCTTGTATTTCTAATATCAATATATAATTGTCTCTAAGATTATTAAATGATATAAAAGATAACAATTATTAATGGTATTGCTAATTTTTTTCTTTTAAATATTAACTTATATATCTTTGTACCAATTAAGATAAATTAATATTGATTCTTTCTTGGCTTTAGTCTTATTTTATAAGGTTTACAAATTTATGCTTAAGTCTAAAAAGAGAACTTCTTATTATCTTGTGATTTATATTTGTGGAGATTGTATTTTATTTCTAAGATGTTTCTTCTCTTTTTTATATTATATTTGTGGCTTTGTTAATAATCATAGGGATCAAAACCTAATTTGTATAAAGAACCAAAAAAGATGAAGTAATAGAAAATGCAATAGTACTTAAGCTTTTCTTAAATTCTTTGAATATAAAAATTTACAATCTTTGGAGAAGTAAGATTGAATTTAGAAGAGACATCACAAATATAAGATTTATTTTAATAATTATTTAGCTAGAAATAAATAAAAATAGATTAATTTGATAATATCTTATAAAGAAGCTTCTTAGAAGCTTTATAGATGCGACTTCACCTTTATATATGTTTATAGGTGATTGATAGGTTAGAAACTTGGCCAATAAGTTAGCTACGTGTCGCACATGTTGGTAGCTTATGGAATAAGTCAAATACATGGCGCACATGTAAAAAACTTATTTTACAAGTTTGACATGTGTCTTGCAAATTGGCCATGCATTGGAGGTCTTATAGAATGCCATCATATAGCTCTTAGGTAGATAGTATATATAGAAATAAGAATAAAGTCTTCTTTACTCTTATCAACATCTTTCTTGTTTTTAGTCTTATTTCAAGAGCCTCTAGTCTTCTTATCTTTGGCAATAGCCATTCTAATTTTAATATTATTCTATCATCAAGTGATTTTTTATTCTTTTAAATAACACAAGAGTATATTGATATTTTGTTTTTGTATGATTCATATCCTTAATAGTTTGACAAGAATGAAGGTTCAATATTTCTATTTTGTATTTAAGAAGTGAGTGGATTGTCCCATTTTTATTGTTGCATTTGAAGGTTATAGACTACATATCTTTAAACTAACATTCTTTATTTTTTAATCTTAATTTTTTTCTTGAAAGAGAATGGATTACCTCTCTTTGTAGAAATTTTTATTTGATATTAGAGATTATAGATTATCTTCCTCTAATTCAATTTGTAGAGTTATTAAGTTGATTAAGATGGAAGAAAAGATCATAGATGCTACACTTAATAGAAGTGAAAATAGATTTGTAACTATTGCAGATCTTCAGGAGCTTGTCAATACTCTTAGGGTAGAAATTTCATGCATCACTTATACCAATTATGGAAGTTCTATTGCTACATCTATAGAAGAAGTCTAGAGTATACACCAAGAAGTTGTACAATTGAGGAAAGTAAGTAAATTGGCCTTCCATTCAAATCTAAGAAGTCTTATTTCTACAAATATTAAAGAAGCAAAGATTAGTAAAAAAATCATACATATTGCTCAAGCCATTGTATGCAACAAACAAAGATTAATCAAATAGACATACATAATTCTAGTACATTCAAATCCTTACTAATAGATACAAAAGCTTTCATACATGTGACAAAAAAATAATCATCTTTTGTTATATACACCACATCCATTTTTGCTGTTGAAAAGACTACAAGTGGTATTCTTAGCTAATATCAATATTTTCAAGATGTCTTTGAAAAGAAAAACACAAATATTCTTCCAAAGCATTATGAGGGTAAAATTCACTCTTCAACCAAAATTAAAAATTTGCCTTAATTAAGAGTTTCTTGTAAATTATGGTGTAAAGTATAAGGAGCAATAAACAACAATGAAGCAGAAGAACAATACAAAACAAGTAAAATATGTGCAATTAAGTAATTGCACACTATAAAACTAGTCATAGTTTGTTCACTAGATTTTTACCTAATAAAAAATAAAGAATAAAAAATAAAAACTATATTTTCAAGTAGGTAATTTTTTTATCTTTCCAATGATATAAAAAACATGTAAATCTAAGTTATTATGAGTAAGTTATGATGATTCAAAGATAGAAGATAAATAATAAAAAAATTAAGTGGAAAATTTTTACCTCAAGAATAACTTGTTTAAAAGGTCATGAGTTTGAACCTCACCAAGGCTCACAAGTAGTGTATATGGGTGTTTTAGAGAGGCCACGAGGCCTTAATCTTATCCTCCTACCTACATCCAAGGTGCCACAACCCATATGGGACTTGTGCACCTCTCTTCCTACAAGGACTATACTAGCTGCTGGTCCTCCTATTTTCTACTAGTACAACTAATAATTTTGTATTTTTGACTTCACCATGGTATTCAAAAACACCCTATTAGCCTAGGAACCTTGTATGGCTTTCAAATCTTGCTCCATTTCTTCATAATAGTTCCTAAGGTAGTAAAACTCATTTTTACCAAAATCTTCAAAATTACTCTAAAAATTCTAAATAAATTCTACATAAATTCTAAAAATCTCTATAATATTTTTAAGATGAAAATATCAATTTAAGACTATTTTATTCTACTTTGGAAATTTTTTATAATAATAAAATCAATTTAAATCAACTCAAAATCCTATTTCCTATAAAAATAATTAAAAAGACATGAGATTTCTTTCTCATGCTTCTTCTATCTACTAAGTAATATTTATATATTTTTAATGAATAATACATGTAGATAGAAGGCCAATGTAGACATTCATCTTAATAACTAACTCTTAATATTTAATAATAAGTAAAAATACTAAACCAATTAAAATAATTGCCTCCAAGCCTTACTAAGATTTCATTTTTATAACTTTTCTTCTAATAAGACTTTTATATTTATAAATATTTCTAAATTCTAATAAATACTTAAATAGTCAAAAAGACTATCTAATTATAATATTTATATAATTAAATGATTTAAGACTATATTTTTAATCAATCCACTAATTAAGATCTATTGGTGGGACTTTCAAGCATTGATCTTATAGTTGTTCAATTGATCTTCAAGAAAGAGCTCAATTACTATTTAAATCAATTTATAATTTATTATAGAATAAATTTGTTGTATTAAAAGAATATATTGTCAAGAACTTAGCTAAGAACTTCATACATCATTCAAAATCTCTATTAAGAGCTCTTATCTTATTTGCAAAGAAAAAAGATGGATTGTTACAGATGTGTATATATTATCAAACACTTTACAAGATTACCATCAAGAATAGATATCTTTTACTTTTGATTTTAAAACCAACTCAATCAAGGAAAGATCTATACAAAAATAGATTTCAAAGAGCATACAACTTAGTTCGCATAAAAAAAGTGATAAATAGAAGATTGTATTTTGAATTACGTATGTGCATTTCAAATATAATATCATGTCTTTTGGACTTACAAATACACCAGCTACTTTTCAATATCTTATGAATGATATTTTTTAAAAACTTCTTGATGATTTTGTTATTTTTTATTTAGATAACATTCTGATCTATTCTAAAAATATAAAAGAATATGAATTTCATATTCATTGTATGTTACAAAAACTTAGAGATACGAGATTATATGCCAAGATAGAAAAGTGTATATTTCACACTACTTAAGTTGACTTTTTAGGAAACATCATTTTGAATGATGGTCTCAAAATGGATTCTAAGAAAGTCCAAATAATCATAGACTAAAAGATTTTAAATATAATAAAAAATATATAATGCTTTTTGAAGTTTGCCAATTATTTTAAAATCTTCATCAAGAACTTTTTTCAAATTGCAACTTCTCTTACATATTTAACTTGTAAGAATAAACTTGAGTGGAATAAAAATTGTTTGAAGCTTTGAAGATAGCTTTTATTTTTGTATCAATCTTATATTGCATTGATTTTTTTAAGGCATTTTTTATAAAAACATATAAATCAAACTTTATTTTGGATATAATCTTATCATAAATGAGAGCAAATGATAAACTCTACCTAATAGCTTTCTATTTTAGAAAATTTTCAATAGCAAAGATCAACTACAAAATCCATGATGAAGAACTTCTTGCAATTGTGAATTCTTTTCAAGAATGGCATCACTATCTAAAAGGCACATTTAGCCCAATGACCATATATATACATCAAAAGAATCTCAAGTATTTTATATCAACATGTGTTTTGAATTATTATCAAGCTCATTGGATTAGGTCTTTGTCAAAATTCAAGTATATTATTATTTATCAGCTAAAAAAATAACAAGATTTGTTTGGTGTCTTTTCTAGATATTTTTATCTTGCATCAAAAGAAAAAAAAAATATTATTATGGATTATCAAAGGATATTATATTAAATAGAAAAATTCAATTTTTATTAAGATTTTGAAGATTTTTTTTCAAAATATTAAAGATAGATATAAAATTATTTTTAACTTTCTATCCTAAAGTTGATGGAAAAACAAAATGGATAAATCAAATTTTGGAGCAATGTTTGAAATATACTATCAATTATCATCAAGATGATTAGACAATTCTTTTATTATTGGCACAATTTGCTTACAATAATTTAGTACATTCTTCTATTTAATAAATTCTATTCTTTGCCAATTATGGTTATCATCCATAACTTGATACTTTTGACTTTTCAAAAGTTGATAATCCTATGGCAGAAGATTTGGTGAATTGATTGTTAAAGCTACATGTAATAATGAAGATACAATTAAAGGAAGCTCAAGAACGACAAAAGATCAATATAGATGTCTATTATAAGAAACAACCTCAATTCTATATGGATAATAAGATGTAGTTACTTTATTGTAATATTAAGACTTTGTCTTTGTGACAAACTGAATTATTATAGACTTGGTCCATTTTCAATTTATGAACAAATCAATCTAGTTTCTTATTGATTATATCTATTAAAATCTATGAAGATCCATCCTATATTCTACGTGTTATTGCTTGAGCCATATAAAATAGTGGACATACAAGAAAGAAGATAAATGCCACCGCCTCTTATAGAAGTGGATAATAATGAAGAATTTAAGATAGAAGAGTTCTTAGATTTAAGGTGGCATCAAAATCGGCTAGAATATCTTATACATTGGTATGGATATGATATTATTGAACGTACATGGGAGCCATCCAAGAATCTAGTGTGAGTCCCATCAATGAATCTTAATTAGTGGATTAATTAAAATAATAGTTTTAAATTATTTAAATACCAAAATATTAAGATTAGAGATTTTATTTGATTATTTAAGTATTTATTAGAATTTAAAAGAGTTTATAATTTTTAAGAGTCTTGTTAGAAAAAAGTCATAAAATTAAAGTCTTAGTAAATCTTAAAACAATTATCTTAGTTATTTTAATATTTTTTTTAATTAAAAGAATTAATACTTAATTATTCAGACCAATATCTATATTGGCCTTCTATTTATATATATCACTTATTAAAAATATATAAATACTACTTAGTAGGTAGAAGAAGCATGAAAAAAAAAACTTTATGTCTTTGTAGTTATTTATGTAGAAAATATGATTTTTAGTTGATTTAAATTGATTTTATTATTATAAAAAATCACCAAGGTAGAAAAAAATAGTCTTTAATTGATATTATTATCTCAAAAATATTATAGAGATTTTTAAATTTTATTTAGAATTTATTTATAATTTTTTAGGAATTTTTAGAATAATTTTGAAGATTTTGGTAAAAATGAGTTTTACCACCTTTAGAGCCATTATGAAGAAATGGAGCAAGATTTGAAAGCCATACCAAGTTCTTAGCCTAACTGGATATTTTTGAACACCATGGTGAAGTCAAAAATACAAATAAATAAAATTTACTAGTAGAAAATAGGAGGACCAGCAGCTAGTGTAGTCCTTGTAGGAAGAGAGGTGCACAAGTCCCATATGGGTTGTGGCACCTTAGATGTAGGTAGGAGGATAAGACTAAGGCCTTGTGGCCTCTCTAGGACACCCATATACACTACTTGTGAGCCTTGGTGAGGTTTGAATTCATGATCTTTTAAGCAAGTTATCCTTGAGATAAAAAATTTCTACTTAACTTTCTATTATTTATCTCCTATCTTTGAATTATCATAACTTATTCATAGTAATTCATGTTTATATATTTTTTATATCATTAAAAAGATAAAAAAATTATCTATTAAAAAGTATATTTTTTATTTTTTATTTTTATTTTTTATTTTATAAAAATATAGTGAATAAACTATGACTTAATTTGAATTGTGCACTTGCTTGATATCATTTATTTCAATTGTTTTTTTAGATTGTTCTCCTTTTTATTTTTATTAATTGTTCTCTTCACTTCACACCACCAATTATAAGTAACTCTTAAGTGAGGCCATCTTGTAATTTGGATTGAGAGATGAATTTTATCCTCACATCTAGCAAATATATCAACAAAATTCAATGTATTTTATTAATAATATCTATTAAAACCAAAATAAAGAGTCAAAAAAATCTTTGCTATAAATCAAAATAGGTTTAATAAAGATTTTATACTATCTTGTATCATTATTTGCTATTATTTTGAATTTTTTAATACTAGAGAGATAAAGAATCAACAACCAATAAATTCAACTCAAAAGCTATTGTTTGCTCACTTAGCGGACAAGATATTATAACTATCATAACTTTGAAGATGACAGAATAGAAATGAAGATTCTCAAAAATAACATGTTTTTTCTCAGATTAATGGCGAGATATAATATGTTTGATATCACGACCTTGGAAGAGACTCTCGATGTTTGGTGATACTTTTAGAGATAAAAACTATTCTTGATGGTGTTCCAAACATTTTTATTTACTTCTATTTAAATAATTATTCGAATAAATCTTATATCTTTGAAGCTTCATAGACGTAATTTTATCTTTATATATGTTTACAGGTGATTGGTAGGTTAGAAACTTGGTCAACAAATTAGCCATGTGTTGCATATATTGATAGCTTGAAAAACAAGCTAAATACATGGCACACATATAGAAAACTTATCTTGCAAGTTTGATATGTGTTTTATAAATTGGCCACACGTTAGAGATCCTCTAAAATACTGCTATATAGTTCTTAGGTAGATAGTATATATAAAGATAAGAATGAAGCCTTCTTCACTCTTGTCAATACCTTTCTTGTTTTTAGGTAGATAGTATATATAGAGATAAGAATGAAGCCTTCTTCACTCTTATCAATACCTTTCTTGTTCTTAGTCTTGTTTTAAGAGCCTCTAGTCTTCTTGTCTCTAGTAATAGCTATTCTAATTTTAATATTATTCTATCTTCAAGTGATTTTCTATTCTTTTGAATAATACAAGAGTGTATTGATATTTTATTCTTTTATGATTCATATTCTTGACAAGAGGTGCCAAATAGATTATTTAAATTTATTTTTTTTGCCCATGTCTATTGATATAGGCTAGTCGAAGAGAAGAAGAAAGTATGAAATTACTATAGAGTTAGAAATTTGATTCAAATGATATTTAGGCCATTGATTTTATTAAAAGTATTGATGATTTGCATAACTTTTGTTATATTTTGTTTAATACATATTAAAAATATGGTGGAATTATTAGCATATTGGCTAATAATCAATTAGGATTTATCTTTATATAAAAAGATATTTTTGAGTAAATTTTGAAAAAAATTAGATTTGAGGTTAAAATTAAAATTTTCTTTTTAAATAAAAATGAGATAGGAAGTTACACGACAACCTTAGCAAATTCTTATTTAGATGAAAAATATTTCAAAAAAGATTCCATTGACCATTGATTTGGACTTCTATTTCTATAAATAATAGTTTAATCATATCTATAAAATATGAGCCAAGGCCTATAGCTTCAAAGGCTTGAAATAAGAATTTTTAATTTATAAAATAAAAGGCTTTGATAAAGTTGAAATTAAAAAAAAAAAAAAAAAATTGTTAGAAAGAATGTATCTAATGTAATACTTTATATTTTAATAATATATTATTAAATATATATTTAAAAGATAAAAAGATTGTTTAAATTTAATCAATGAATTTATATAGAATTAGACAAATGTGCAATTGAAATACTTTGGAAATAATCTTGTAAGTCAAATTAAAAAAAAATTATAAAGAGATGATTCTTCTCTCATTTTTTATATAGAAGAATGATAAGTCCTATAACTATAGATTGTATTAAAGCTTTTTTTTATCATAAAATCTATAATGAATTAAAAATAATCTTTTTCAATGATGTTCTAAAATGTACAAAAGAATTTCATATCTATACAATCTAGGCTAGTGTTAATTGGCCTAACTAACTAAAGGTGGTTTAGATGAATCAATCAAATATAGAAATTTGGACTAATAGGATCCAAATAATAGAAGGTAGTTTAAAGATATTCAACATACATAAGAATTAGACATTATTGGATTATATAAATTTTAATTGGAGAATATATTAGACATCTAGATATGAAAAATATTTATTTAAATCCTAAAATTCTTCTCATAATGTAAAAAAAATAAATGAGGTGTAGAAATATATATATATATATATATTTTGATAGTCTTAATCTTCTTAGAAATCCTAAACTCAATCAATTTTAAATCCTATTAACTCTAAATTTAAAATCTAAGTAATTAAAAATAATCTAAAAAATCCTAAATAAATTCTAAAGAAACTTCAAAAAATTCTAAGTACACCTCAACAAACCTTAAACAAAATCCACAAAAATCTTATTAAATCCATAACAAATCCTAAAAAAAACTTTAAAAAATCATAAAAAAATCTTAAATAAATCCTAAATAAATCTTAAATTTTAAAGAACAACTTTTATAAATTATAACTCTTAATTATATCATTTTTTCATCCTTTAAAAAAAATTATTATTACATATGCTATTTATAAAGAAATCTATAATATTTAAATAAAATCCAACTTATAAATTAAAAAAAATAATAAAAAAATTACTTAGATATTAAACAACCTCCTTCTCTAATTTCTAAATTAAACTTCTAGTACCAAGACTTTTACGGTCCACTATTAGTTTTTCTTCAAACTTTGCATCAATCTAATACTTTAAATTATTTACTAGTATACCAATTTGTAGTTCAATTCAGCTTGTAGATTTCTACCAACTACTTATATCCTATTATACTTGAATTTCAATAATATCTAATTTAACCAACAAACTAAGCTAAAATTAAGAAAACATATTTAAAACAAATATATTTATTAATATATAAAAAATTAACTACAAATTTAACACAAAATTAAAGATATATTTGAAATTATAGATCTTGATTTATTATTCAAAATATTATAATAAATATAAAACCTTTGACTTTGATTAGCTCTTACGAAGTTATTGCAAATCTAATCCACATATTCCTAATATCTTTAGAACCCTCTTAAAGTTTCCTATCTAATTCCACTTTTTAATCTACAAAGAAATCCTATCATTGCCATGGATTCTTATTTTTGTACCTAACGATTTGATTTTGATCTTGTCTTACAAACAGTCCTACACATATATCAATGTAATCTTTTTTATGGTAATTTTTACAAAGTATTACTCTCAAATTTAATCTAAAGGTGTTTTTAATGATTTTATATCTATCCTAATATATCCTGCCTCATTTATGGCCTTACAAAATATGCAGAAGCTTTTTTTGTATAAAAAAATAATATAAAATATTAAAATATTTTACTATCTTTAATCTATTAATTAAAATATTTAAAGAAAATTTCTACTAACCTTTCAATTGAATCCTTCTATATATATTGGTCTTCATCTATCCTTTCACCATATAATTAAATTATAATACAAAAACATCATAAAGTTTTATTAAAAAGATATTATCTATCTAGTATATTCTACATATTTTTATTTCTATTTACTTTTATTTACTTAAGTAATAGGCATCTATTACATTAATATTATAATTTATTTAAAGATTATAATATTTTTTTTAGTACTTTTGCTACTTATTAACTATGATGTATAAGTTTTAAATAAAAAATATAAATAGAAAATATTATTTTCAATATTATTCTTAATAAATAAAGAAGATATTATAAAATATGAATCATCAATTAATTAAATGACCTCTAAAACTTATTAAGACTCTATTTTTTTAAGATTTTTTTTTTTTAATCTATAAGGCTCTTATTATTTAAAAGATCTATTAAATCTTTATAAGTACTAAAATAATAAAATAAATTTTATAAATTAATATTTTTTATCTTAATAATATAAAATTATTATTTTAAATAAATCTACCAATTAAGATATATTGGTGGAATTTATAGCCAATAGATCTAAATTTTTTAAAAATTCAATCAAATTCAAATAATTTTATTAATAATTTTGAAGATGATTAAGAAAAATTAATAAGTTCTCAATATAGAAAAAAAGATTTGTATGATTTATCACTAAATATTATTATATTATAATTTATCTACCATGTAAAAATATTATACATATATATTTGATATACAATTTAATACACAGCTAAATAAGAGCCATCAATGGATTTTTAGTTGATTATAAAATATGATTAAATTATTATTTAAAAAAAATTATTTAAAAGAGCTATTATTGAGATTTAAATTTTTTTATTTTTATTTTTAATAAAGACTTTTTTAGATTGATTTTACATTAAAAATAATATTTATATATTTTGAGTCACTTTTGTTAGACATTGGTGACTCTTGCAATTTTATTTTATTTTATTTATTTGATATTTAGAACACATATTATGTAAATATTATTAGAAAAAAGATTGAAAAGGGATTTTAGTATCAAAAAGAATAGTTAGGTCATCTATGAAGCTGAATGGAGATGGATGATAGAAATCTCTATTTCTATTTGTCAAAAGTCATGTCCAATGGGCTTCAAAGAGGATGCTTGAGGCCTTATTAGGAATTAAGATTTTTCTTTCAAAGGCATTCAAACACCAAAGGTTAGAACCACCAAGTTTAGATTTTTGGCTATGGTTTTAGTATAAAAATTGACTAATTTGGAGCCTTTATAAAGGAAATATAGGCACTCAAAGTTAAGGTATAAAAATTATACCTACTATCACTCTTTTGGATATAACTCATGCATACAAAAAGAAATAAAAGATTGGCAATTGAGATTGGAAAGAATATTTTTTTGGCTATACTTTACATATATAGCTTGATGAATTCTATATTGGAATGAAAGAGATATTGGGAGTTGAAATTAGTTCTTGTAATCTAAAGGCCGTACGTTGTCGGGGTAGAGAGAATCTGCCTCAAGAAAGCGCTGGGCTTTTGGCTGCCACTAATTACTCAAGCAAGATTCAAGTATAATAAAAACCCCCAAGTTTATATAAAAGAGATCTTCATAGGGCTATTACACCCAATACATAAGCCTAATTTCCTCAAACCACTCAAAACATAACAAAATATTCTAAACCCTCATTCCCCCGTAGGAAGGGAATTTTTTCCAAACTTCAATAACCCATAACTTTTAATCCAACCGTCCAAATCTACTTCAAGTTTACATGAAGTACTGATATATTCTTCACAACTACCACCACAAATTTCAACGGTTGATTCGTTATCCATCTTTAGATATCGCCAAAACCCTAGCAGTAGCTTTAAACCCTTGTTTACAAACACCCATGTACTAAATTCTTCATATCTCACAATCTAAAAGTTCAAATGCTATGAAACTTTGATGTATAGCTTCTTAGCATAATCATACACCTTCTTAGAAATTTTGAGACAAAAATTCGTCCAGAAACTCAAGATATGACAAACCCCATCACTATCAACAAAACGGCCTACTTACTGCCTTGGAATTTGATCTGCTGTTTTTGACTCCCAATAACTCCTTCTTCAAAACTCCAAATATAGTAATTCTTCCATATCAAGTGTAGAGCTTGAAATCTCCTCTCTAGCCGCACCTTCCGATCTCCAAAAGCTTTTATACAACTCCTCCAATCCTCAAAAGAGTGACAGTATGTCTCATATTGACACCTTATCTTCAAATGGATATAACTTCTTTACTCTAACTCCAAATCCTCTAATTTTTGTACACAAATTGTACCCAAAATCCTAAACTTTACAATCCTAGTCTTTGTTTTTCTAGTGGCCTCCTTGAAGTTGCCAAAACCCTTGTTAAGGTCGCGAGGAGCCTCCTCAAAGCCCATTGGACATGGTATTCGACCAATAGGGATGAAGTTTCCCATTCCTTGCCTTCATCCGACCATGCCTTCATTTCATCCCTCCCAATTAGCCTCCTACTAGCTTATATTTTCATCCTTAGGCTTCCACCTTCTCTCAAGGCTTCATACTAATCATTTAGATCTTATAATTTTTAAATACCATAATCAAAACAAGTAAAAATAAAATAAATTTTCTTCTATCAATCCCTTTAATAAATTTTATTAACTATTCTAACATATATCTAAATTTATAAACATATTATGATTTTTGAGTGGATTTTACATCCTGTAAGCAATTTTAGTACGACATCCACCCCCTCCAAACCTGCACATCCTCCGGTATGTGCCAAGAAATCACCCCCTCCAATCTTTAGCTTAACCAACGATTCTTGAGTAAACTGATGCCCAATTGTACACTTCTCTTTCCAACCTGGCTCCTTAGCTTCTTTTCTTGAGTATATCTCTACTATAGCATCTTCATCCAAAACTTATATCAAATCATCTTCTAAACTTGATTCTTATGTTATTCCTACTACAACTTCATCATTTGAAACTAAACCCACTCTTTTTAAATTTTTCTCTTGTTTTGTATCCTTCTTCTATTTACAAGATTCAAATCCTCAATCCTTTGAAAACTCATAAACCTATTGCCAATCAAATCCAAAATCTAGAACCAAAACTTTCTATGTTGGAGTTTGGAGATAATCTATTTTGCACCCATGTACCTCTATCCTACATGGGTGCCTTTTAAAAACCTAAGAAAGTATTTCTTGGCTCTAAAGGCATCTCTCTTAGCTGCTCTCTATGCCTTTCATGAATAAGCTTTACAATAAGAATTTGCACAGTGTTCTTCCCATTACAATTATAAATCTTGACATAATGAGAACCATCATTCAAGACTCTAATCTCCATCTTAGCAGTTGCAATATAAGAATGATCAAGTATTACCAAATATGTAGCAGAGTTTTGTACAAAGAAGTTTTGGTCCTCCTCCACATCTCCAATCTTGATCTTCACAATTGGATAAGCTTCATATAAATTACCTTGTTCATTATTTGCTTTGGACTTGCTTGAGTCATCTTTTTCCTTCTCTTTGTCCTTCTCCCACCACTCTTTTGGTAATAGTGTATCACCAGAATGAACAAAAGAAGATACCTTTTCTGAATTTGTCTCTTGAGAAGTTTTTTTGTTCTTTGGATACTTCTTCTTGCTTACAAGCTCAGTAATATCTTCTTCGTGAATAACTCTATCCCTCTTTTCTTCAATCACACATTTTTGAATTTGGATGGTCTGGGCCTTTTTTGTTAGGCCTTGCGCTCCTCTATATTCAAATTCACCTTGATTTTGGATACATGTTGTATCCATAATAACCCTTGTATTACTAATATTCATTCCAGGAAATATTTGTAAAACCTCATTTTCCATTTTTCCATTGAAAAATTCTTCTATTTCTTCAACTTTCTCTTCTTAAGCCTTATTAAAGCCAATTTTTTTCTCTTTTTCGTAGCCATCATTAACCATAGAGTCACATTTGAGAGCAAATACCTAGCTAATTTCTTCCTCTTCATTCATAGGTACGCGAGTATCCAATGCTTCTACTATAATAGTTTCAACTTTGGCATTGTTGGCATCATCCTTCTTCTTCACTTTGTCTTTCTTCCACCCCTCCTTTGATAATGGTATGTCTCCAGGACAAGGAGAAGAAGGTATCTTCTCTGGCTTTTGTTCGTCTTGAGCTTCTTTGTTTATTGGAGACCTCCTCTTGTTTACAGGCATTTGAGATCTTCTTAACTCAATCATTTCTACCTTTACATCTTGTATGCCCTTAATCAGCTCTTCAATGGCATCATCTTGACTAGCCTTATTTGTCTTTTGCAGTGGTATTGAACTTGGAATTGCAGATATTGGCTCTAACCGTGATAATGACCCCCGAATCTTAATCTTTTGCTGCTTGGCCACAAGCCCTATTGTCTCTTTCACCAGCCTCTAATTATTTGTAAATCCACTCTCAGATGTCCTATCTGCCAGATGAAAGAGCAGCTTGTCTTCCAAATATTCATCAACTGCTTGCAAGAATAGCTCACTCGTCCTGGTTTCCAACAGCTCCTTCTCATACCTTGATAATTGATCAAACTTTGTTTCAAATTCCTTGATTAAATCGTTTGAAGCCATTTGGTTCCCTGGCCTATATTCAATCCATTCTAGAAATGATCTTTTAGTCATCCTTTCAGAGTCTTCTTCAAAAAACTCATCTTTCAATAATTCCTCAAATTTATTCTATGATGTAACTCCTTCATGCAGTTCATGTACACTTTTTCTAACTTCCGGTATGACTGCCAAATCAAAGGTAGTGATCATTCTCACCTCTGAAATTTGATGCACTTCCATTTCATTTATGTATATCTTTAAAAATTTGGTGATATTTCTTCCTTCAAACCTCCCAACCTTGTCCACTACTGCTTGTAAGGCTTTTGTGGTGCTCTTGTCATCTTCTTGATCCCGTTGCCTCTCATCCATAAACTGAGCAAATGCTTGGAATAAATCATAAGCACCTACTCTCCTTGGTAATCCAAATCCAAGATTTTGATCCCCCATCTTGGCTTAATGAATAATTAATGCCTCAAGGCTCTCTCACTGGAAGCACTAATAATGTTGGGGTAGAGAGAATTTGCCTTAAGAAAGCGCTGGGCTTCTAGCTGTCACTAATTTCTCAATCAAGCTTCAAAAATGAAAAAAACTCAAAGTTTATATATATATATTTTTCCTTTTTGAGAAATTACATCAAATACATAAGCCTCAAGTAACTAACAACATCCAAAGTATGATAAAATCCTCTAAAACCTTATATATCTTTATGTGGAAATTTTTCCAAACTTCAACATCTCATATCTCCTGATCCGACCATCCAAACATGGTAAAATTTTCCATGAAGTACTGATAAATTCTTATCAACCTTTACAACAACTTTCAACTGCAAATTCATTGTGGATCTTGAGATATCTTGAAAACCCTAACAATCGCTTCAAACCCTTGTCTTTATACACCTGCATACAAATTTCTTCATATCTCACAAACTATAAGCTCAAATTCCATGAAATTTGTATGTATAGCTTCTTAACACAGAATTTCACATTCTCCAAGAAATTTGAGCCAAAATTTCGTTTGAAAACTCAAGTTATGGCTCAAAGCATAACTATTAACAACACAGTGTGCTTACTGCCTTGGAATTGGATGCGCTGTCTTCAACTCTTCATATCTCCTTCGTCTAAACTCAAAACTTAAGAATTCCTTCATAATAGACGTAGATCTTAAAATCACCTTTCCAACCGCACCGTCCGATCTCCAAAAGCCTCCGTACAACTCCGCGAAATCCCAAAAGAGTGATAGTATGTATGAAATCCACTCTTTAACTTTGAACAAGTATAACTTCTTCACCCTAACTCCAAATCGCCTAAAATTTCCTCTCAAACTATACCCAAAACTCTAAACTTTACAACCCTACTTTTGAAATTGCAAATCCTCTTTTTAAAGTCGCTGAAAACCCCCTGTTAAGGTCGCGGGCAGCCTCCTCAAAGCCCATTGGGCATGGTATTCGACCAATAGGGATGAAGTTTCCTATTCCTTGCCTTCATCCGACCATGGCTTGATTTCATCCCTCCCAATTAGCCTTTTACTAGCTTAAATTTTCATCCTTAAGTCCCCACCTTCTCTCAAGGCTTCATACTAAACATTTAGATCTTACAATTTTTAAATACCATAACTAAAATAAGTAAAATAAAATAAAATAAAGTTTCTTCTATCAACCATTTTTAATTTAACTTACTGACCATTCTAACACACATCTAGATTCATAAACATATAATATATTTTAACTAATTTTTACATACTGTAAGTAATTACAGTACGACAACGTGACCTTGTTTAATTAGAGGTTATATTTTGAACTATATTTCAAGGAATTTGACAAGTTTTTGGCTTAAAATTTTCAAAAGTGTGTATTTTTATGTTGTGAAACTATATACAAAAATTTTATGGCATTAGGATTTTTGATTTTTGAGATATGAAGAAAATAGTGCTTTAATGTCTATAAACTAGGATTTTAAGCACCTGCTAAGTTTTTTAAGATATCAAATGATTAAAAGTGAATCTATATTTTTAATGAAGCTTAAGGATATAACCTACACTTTGGAAATAATTGATAAAAATTAAATAGTTGAATCAAGAGTTATTAGACTCTAAAGTTTATGAAGGAATCAATCTTTTGTAGGTGAATAAGCTAATGAAGGATTTTATTGCAATTTGAATATTTTGTACAAACTAAAGGGATTTTTTAAGAGCCAAGACTTTATGGAGGTGGAAAAATGGATATATAGAGCTATAATAAAATTTTGATATATAGATGAGGTTTTGAAAGAAGATTATGGATTTTCTTAAAAATTATTGAAAATCTATCTTATTAACAATTGGTTAATTATGATTTTATATAAAAAGGGGTGTTAAGAAATTTTCTACAAGCCAAAGAAAAATTCTATGTACAAACTTATTTAAATAAAAGATATTTTTATTAATATAATAGTTTTTAATAATATCATTATATTATTTGTCTTTTTTATTAAAGAAAAATCACTTATTGGAGTCTTGCCAATGAATTACAAGTAATTTCTCTATAGCCAAGTACCTAGTGTATTCTTAGATTAAAAATCATACCATATAATAATTTAAGATATAAAATTTGATTTTTTAAATATTGAGACTAAATAGAGTGTATATTTTTATCTTCTATAAATTTAAAAATTTAATAAAGATTTTAAAATATATAAATTTAATTTATAAAAATAAAAGAATAGATATAAAAATAATAAAGATCTTAGATAATATTTAAATAGAAATTAGATAGAAATAAAAATTCATAACTAATCTTTATAATGATAAAAATAATACACCTATATATACAAATTTTAAAACTAATATCATAGACATATAATAGAAGAAGATTTTAGAAGATTCTAAAAGATTTTATTTAATCCTAGAAAATTCTAGAAGATTTTATTTAATCCTAAAACATTCTAGAAGATTCTACTTGATCCTAGAAGATTTTAATAGGTTCTTGATGATTCTAAGAAGGTCCTAGTAGGTTCTATTAGATTCCAAGAAGGTTTTGGAAGGTCTTAAAAGGTTTTAGAAGATCTTAGATGGTCATAGAAGGATCTTAGGCTTGCTTTACTTCCAAACATCAAAAAAACTTTTCAAAGAGCTTATTTGCATCTAATATGTATAGGAGTCAAGATTGAGGGGATCCTTAGTCTTGACAACACAATTCTTGTAGTTTAGCTTTGGCCTTCTAATCTTGTTCTTATGCCTTATCATAGCTCTTTGCTTGTAATATAAAATAAACCTCTTTTATTTTAGTTCTTTGAAGTTTTAGAATCTTATTTTATTTGAGTGGTGTGTCTATTATAGTTTGTCAAGACTAATATAGCACAATATCCAAGCTTGGTCTTTTTATATAGAAACAAATTTTTTGTCTTCTTGAAAGTATTATAATGCTTTAAAAATTATAGATTACCTTCTTCTAGATTGATATTGTTCTTAATTTTTTTCTATTTATTTTTTCTTGTTTCATTTTTATGGCAGAAAGTGAAGGATTCAATATAGCAAATTCCAAAGAAGCCAAATTGGATTCAATTATAAATGCTCTTAAAGTATTGAGAATCAAGATTGAGACCTTATTTAAATAAAATAAAGAACTTTATATGACCATATATAATGGTTAAAGAACAAAACCGTCTTAGTTACTATTATAAATCACTTTAGAAACTCCATCATCATGGTCTATTTCACTAAGTGATATATATATTTGAGACGGTAATTTAATGTTAATAGAAAATAAACCAAGAATTAGCCTCTCAAAAAAGTTTGATGGAACTTATTCAAAATTTTGTGGCTTTGTAAATCAAGTATGACTTATTACTTTATTTCAATCTTAGTGGTATTCTATAAAAATATTTCATGTTGGTCTAATTGGAACCTTGCTCTAAAATCAAGCTTTGTCTTGGTTTAAAAAGAATTCTTCTATATTGCATAATATGAGTCTAATTCTTACTACCAAATGAGATTAATACTTCACAACAAGTTTAAAGGTAGAATGGAATGTATCTCCAATTGTGGATTGTTTCATTTAATTTAATTTAATTTAATTATAGATTTATTTCTTTATCTTTATATATATATATATATATATATATATATATATATTGATGATTATAATTTTAGTAGTTAGATATCTTCCAAGTAATATTTAATCTTAGTCTTCAATTAGATTATTATATTAAATTAATAAACTAGAATCAAGATTGATAATTAAGATTAAGATGAATAATTAGAATTAGATTTAATAACTTAAATTAAGATTAATAATTTGATTTAAAACTAATATTTGAAATTAAATATTAGATAAAATATATAATAAAAAATATTAGATAAAATATATAATAAAAAAAAAATTAAAGATTAGATACTCATTTAAGATGAAAGAACAAAAGCTAAAAGTTAAATATAAAAGGTAAAAAGTTTTAAAAAATAAAAAATAAAAAAAATCAAAGGACTATTGTCATTCAAGTGAAGATGGCAGTAAGTTAAGAATTTAAGATTAATTATCAAGTTAAGATAAAAAAAAGTAAAAATTATAATTAATAATTTAATAGTTAATAAGATGGATTAAGTACTAATAATTATGATTAATGAATAATTAAGGAAAGAAAACTTATCCACTAAAGCCGAATTGAAGGTGGCAGAATTTCTTGTAATTTAAAAATTTGATAATAATTGATAAAATACTCCAAAATTCTAATGTAGTTTTTTTCTTAAAATAGACTTTAGCATGCTTCTATTATAATAAATTATAATAAAAAATTCTAAATAGACAATGAGATACAAAATTCTAAAAATAATCTTCTTTTAATATTAAGGCACAGGACCTTTGCACACTTAAAAATTCACCAAGAATTGAATAATGCTTCAAAAATAATGATTTTATTTTTTCAAAAAAACTAAATTTAATATACTTTCTTTATACTAAATTTCTTAAGCAACAAGCTAATGGCTATTCAAATATGAAATTTTGAACTGCAAGGATTTATACTGCCCTTATTCTACCAAGGTAGTAGATCCCTTTGGACTTAAGAATTTATAAAATTATCACCAAGATCTCAAATTCTACACTTCAAATTTCATAGAAAATCAGATATTAGATTGCAGCTAATATATTAAATTATAGGAAAAAAAAAAAAAAAATCATTACAATATGATTTCTCAAAATTAGCGTCTTCCTTGGCCAAGGGCAGTGCACCTCCTTCTTTTTGAAAATTTACCAAAAATTGCTCAAGGCTTCAAATCAAGCATACTTAATATTATTAAAAAGCTACTAATTACAAAAAGATTGTCACAAAATCTTGTAAAAAGAAATGAAGGAAAGAAAAAATAGTGCCTAAAAATCTAAGGCTAATACATGAAAGATGGAGAGTTTATTGAATCAACACACAAAAATATTTTTTTGGTAGGGCTTTGTTAAAAGAGAGGAAGAAGGTACAAAGAAAGAGAGGCCATTAGAGCCTCTTTATCCTCATGTCAAGAGACCCAAAGGGTGGTGGCCAAATCCTCTTCCTTGAGATTACAAATCCTATCCTAAGATCAAAGATCAAAAATTATTTCTACTTTAAATTCGATTTTAGGATTGAACCTCCTAATAATTCAAAAAACAATGTCTTTTTGATAAAACTAATATCAGCAAAAACATATTTTTATCCTAAGATTGATTACTTGCTTATCCTAATTTAAGTCTTAAATCATACAAACTAATCAAATAATCTTATTAAAAGTTTATTTTTTAATCTTATAATTTTATTTAGCTTTTTTAATAAAACTAACTAAGACTTCATCTTTCCAAGGCTATAATCCATTGAACTCTTTTTTAAATACTATTCTTATTTTAAAATCTCTATTCAAATGGTTCAAAAACTATAAAACCATCTAATTTCAAAAATTATAAGAATATGACATTTTCAAGATCTCATGTATGGTGACCATCTATTGGCTATTGATCCAATAGAATAGACCCTTGAATCTCTTATTGATGAAGTTTGGTATTTTGTCTTAGGCATATGGTCAATAAATCCAAATACAATCTCACTTTGATACAACACTCACTTAGCTTCTATTTATTTATTCTTGTTATTGGAAGAATTTATAAAATGTGAAGATTAATAAAAAATTTAAATATAGAAGGAAGAAGCAAAGCTAAAGAGGTTGATAGATAAAAATCCCATGTTAAATTTATAGCCTTTTTAACACATGATATTCTTTACAACAACTACTATTAGTATGAGTTAGAAATTTGAAACCATCAAGGTTCTTTACTTGAACATAATTATTGCCGAATACTTCTTTAATAATATATGGTCCAATCCAAAGTACATCAAACTTAGTTGGAAATTCTATCTTGTAAGCATCTTATAGTATAATCCACATTCTAGGCTTCAATACTTGGAATTTATATTTCTTGTTAAAAACTTTCTTTTATAGTCAATATACACCTAGAGTTTGCTATTTTTCTTCTTTACCATTATCATTGGAAATTATTATACAACTTATATCCAAATAGAATTTTGGATTTATCTTCTATTTAATATGCTAGATCTTCTTCAAAATTTTTGTGCTTGTTGCCAACTTAATTGTTGAAAGATGAATAAATTTTGAATTAAAATCATTAATTCAATCCTAATTATTGAGGTTCTAATATGCTATAGGATTTATTAAGGTTCATTTAGGATTTGACTAGGATTTCATTAGGATTTGTTTAGGATTTAGGATTTAGGATTTGACTAGGATTTGATTAGGATTTATTTAGGATTTAAGATTTAATTAAGATTTGACTTGGATTTTATTAAGATTTGATTATAATTTTTATTTTTAATATTTTTTAAAGATTTTTATTTTAATATTTTTTAAAATTTTTATATTAATATTTCTTTAAAAATTTATTCATTATTTTTTTAAAAAAAAATTTATATTTTTGTTTATAATTTTAAAAAAAATTAATTAAACTTCTTTTATATTTGAATATATTTATTAATTTTTAATTAAAATTTATATATAAATCTATTATAGGTGTTAAGACTTGTTGTAAGTTTTTTTTTAATCTTCCATAGCTAGGTGCCTGGTACATTCTTATGCAAGATTTTACATAATATGACAATGGATTTAATACATTTGGCTTGCAATAATTTTTTTAATTTTACCTTTATAATTAATAAGAGCTTGGGATCCATCCTTTCCTCTTTTTGTCTAATTGGAACCATGTTTGTGGCTTACAGAATGGTATACTGAGCTATGTGTAGAAAGATGCCCTTAAAGTCAAAATAAGATAAAAAAAAATATGTTCCTAAATTTTGTTAAGAGGTCTTTATATAGATCTATCTCTTTTTCCAATGAATGAGAATTGACCTTGATTAATTTTGGTTCTTTACTTGATAAAGAAATATCCAAATATATCTAATCTGTGGACTAAATATGCACAAGATCTTTGAATCTATAATATCAATCATTTAGAACTGGAGGATATATTGATAAATCTTAGCTAACTTAGAGATACTTTGAAGTCTTTTGGAAATACAATGGTGGTAGCAAGATATACTCCTCATGCATAATTGTGTCTATATCTTCTTTCTAAGTTTCATCAATTTTAAAGTAAAAAGTGTTACAAATATTGATATCATGTACTAAAATTGTTAAATCCAAAATATACTCATTGAATAAATCATCAGATAAAAGAATTATTTTCATGAAATAAATGATAAATTTATTATTAGAATAAAGATTCTTTATTAACTATTGTACAAATATACCATCATATTTATAATTATAAAGCTAGGACCAATATATTTAATTGGACTAAGGTCAATCATTGGATTTACTATTAATGCTATGGTTTCTATTTTTTTCTAAAGCTATGATGATTCTTTTATTAAAAAAGCTTGGATTCAGTATAAACTCTTAATTGATTTGATGCTGGGCCACATATGAAAGTAGGCTTCTTGATGAACAAATCAACCATTCTACCACACTTTTTGAGGAACTGTTGTCATATTACATGTTGTTTTGTTTGGAAATACATCAGGCTTTTGGCTATGGAGGGTGAAATTGTGGTTTATAAATATATAAGAATCCTAATAGGTTTTACAAATATAAAAAGAATGTAAGTTGAATATTAATTCAAAAGTGCTTAAAGCCAATATAAAATATTCAAAAATATTCTTTTTAATAACCTCAACCATACACAAATACCAATTGCCTTGTTACCTTTACAATTAGGCAATTTTGATTTTTCTTTGCAAGTTGTTAAGGACATATACTTAGAAGGTTCTGTGAACCTTCTAAAATAACTTAGTGAAAGTCAGTTGAGAAGCTTCTTAGTTAATAAAAGTCACTTGAAAAAAATTTTAATTAATGGAAAGAGCTCAAGAAGCTTCCCAATTGATAGAAGCTATTTGAGAAGCTTCTTAGTTTGTTTGAAGCTATTCAAGAAGCATCCTAAACAAGAATATATATAAAGATTGAGGTTGAAGAATTCTTCAGTCTCAACAATGCATCTCTTGGAGTTCTAATTCACCTTTCCTGGTGTTATTCGTATGTTAATTTGTTTAATTCAAGTTTTTATTGGTTTCTTCTTGAAACCTTATCTTGGTTCAACTCTCTTATTCTATATTCTTGTGCCCTTGATAGTTTGTGGAGATTAACCTCATCTTTAATATCAAAGTTGGATCCTTATTGTTAGAAAATGGATTATCCTTCTATTCAAAGGTATACTTGTACTTTAAAGGCTACGGATTATCTTCTTTTAAATTGATATTTTTTTTATCACAATATTAGAATTTTATCTCTCTTGTGAGATAGTAGATCACACCTCTCTTTTAAGGTCTTAAAGTATTTTAGAGATTGTGGATTATCCTCTTTTAAACTCATATTATCTTCTTATAGATTTTTTTTTTTTTTTTTCTTAGAATGGTTGGAGGTTAAGACATTAGTATGGCCAAATCTTCCAAGTCCAAGTTAGATGCTATTATAAGTGCTGTTATTATTTTATTTATTAGGACTATGTTAATTAAAGAAGTTGTTACAAAACTTTGTAATGATGTAACATTTGGAGTACCATAATATAGAGAGCATCCACTTCCAACTTGTACGCTTAAAAATATAGTATTATTTGTACTATGCTACGCCAAAAAAATCCATCTATTCAATAACATAATAAGCCTCGAGTTAGTTTTTTTGAGAAATATGATAGTATGCATTCAAAGTTCTAAGGATTTATCAACCAAATTCAATTAATAATGGTCCTACAATCTAATATTTATGTGACAGAAGAATCATTGTTTGAATTAGTTGGCACCTTATTTACGGGGCAAGCATTATTATGATTTGCTCTCAAATTTGAAAAAAATCATCAATTTTGAATAACTTTGAAATTTTCATGGAAGCATTTGCGGAAGCATTTAGAAAACATGACATAGCTTATTGGGCAATAGCTAAGATCCAAGTATTACGTCAAGAGGCACGCTCTACATTTGTCTATGCATCCTATTTTAGGCAATTAGCATTGTCATATTGTAATACATTTATGTGGTAAAAAACATAAACAAAAATGATTTCTATCTAATATTCAATTATCTTACTTTAATAGGAACTCAAGATACTTGTAAAAAGATTTATATTTATAAGATATTTAATAAAAAGATTTTATAAAAGCCTCTTAGATTATTTTCTTATCTTAATAGCTAATAGATAAAAATTAGTTATTAATTTTTCCTTCTACATTGTAAGAATTCTTTTATTATCTTTAAAAAGCCATAAATTGATAAAATAAGATAGAAGAGGTAAATAATTAGTATAGTTGATATTAGGATTAAATTGAGGATATGTTCAAGCTTGAAAATCCTTAGGATAGATAGGATTGATATCCGGGGATTGACCATATATGAGATGGGATTGAAATCAGACTTCTAGTCACAAAAATGGCCACCAAGGGCAAGGTATCAAATCATTTAGAGATCAACAATAAGAATTGGAGAGCTAACTTTAAGCTCCTTTTAGAAGCATTAGATTTGTTAGAGGATTTGAAAGGACTTAGTAATCATTGTCTAAAGCTAGGATTTATATTGAAGATTGGATTTTTATGCAGTAAAGTTTGGACTAGCACTCTCAACTATTTTATATAATTATTGTAACATCTACAATTAAAAATTTGGTAGTAATTAGATCATTGCATATGCTAAGACTATATAAAAATTTATAACAATGTAATAGTGCAATTAGGATTTATTTGATCTTTAGTACGATGAGATATCAGAAGTTGGAAGTTTAAGGTTGTTTAGAATTTCTACAATATCTATAGATCTATATGTCAAAACAAGGTGAAATTTGGCATCATTCTAGAAGACTTGAAGATTAAGCTATACACAAATTTTTAGCTGAATTTAACTATTGGAAAAGGAGAAATTGCTATTAAAACATTTGCATCAACTTTTGAATTGGCAGTCAAGTGACATTAGTGTGGTTATTGGTTGATTTTCCATAATTTGTAAGTTGGGTTGAATTGAAATTTTTTGAGCATATAGAAGACTTATATTAGCATTTTTATGCAAAATTTTATACCAAGTTGATGGTCAAATTAAGAATTGTAGTTTTTCAAAGCTCCTTAACTAAATATCAGGGATATAAGATTTATTCCAATAATTATCTAGCTAATATAGATTAGTAGAAGTAGATAAAAATAAGTTAATTTGATAATATCTTATAAAAAAGATTTTTAGAAGCTTCATAGATGTAGAATCATCTTTATATATATATATATATATATATATATCTATAGGTGATTGGTAGGATAGAAACTTGGCCAACAAGTTAGCCATGTGTTGTATATGTTGGTAGCTTGTGGAACAAGCTAAATACATGGCGCGTATATAGAAAACTTATCTTATAAGTTAAACATATGTCTTACAAATTATACATGTGTTGGAGGACCTATAGAATACTGCCATGTAATTCTTAGATTAATAGTATATAGAGACAAGAGTGAAGCCTTCTTCACTCTTATTAATTTATTTCTTGCTTCTAGTCTAGTTTAAGAGTTTCTTGTATTTTCTAATCTTTGGAAATAGCCATTCCAATTTCCTCTTGAATATACATATTCCCTTCTTTCTATTTTTTCATTTTCTTTTGACATAGTTTTCACTAACTTATGCATCAATTTTAGTTCGTGGCCTTGACAGATTGATAAGAGTGAAGTTACAATATCAGAGCTTTGTCTCTTCTTGATTAAGAGTGGATTATCTCTTTTTCTTGATAAGACATAAGCATATTAAAAGTTGTGGATTATCCACTTCTAAACTGATATTATTTCTAGAATTTTTTTTTTTATTCTTGAGTATTTTATTTTATAGTCAGAGTAGACATTTTTTTCTTTTTTTATGGTGATATCATGGCAGAGCTTGTTGAAATGAAGAGTGTAGTGGCACAAATTCAAAAGTAAATGAGAGAATTAATCCTTGCTAAGCATCAACTCAATGTACTACTACAAGGAGCAATAAGATTAGTAGGAAGTGAAGATATAGAGATGATTTGAGCTGCTTCAAGCCATACCACTTCATCTACAATTGAATACCATTCGAGCAGTAAAGAACTAAAAATTTGTTTGTTAGAAAAGTTACATAGCATCAAATCTAAGTTTCAAGTATTCATCAATCAAGTACAACTAGAAATTGAACTTCAAACCTAAAGTTATCCAACTCAAGGGTGACAAGTCAGGTTTATTGGAACACTACTTTTAGACTCTACCTTATCATAATATTTATCCTTTTTTGAATGACATAATCCAATATTGGATAATCTGGAGGCATTTTTAGTGGAGTTTTGATCTATGTATGGAAAAAATGATACAATTCATGTCACAATCAACAAGATCCGTATCTTGCAATAAGATAATTGATCAATGACATTAAATGCTTCATAATTTTAATAACTAGCAAATGACACCAAGTGGAATGATGTGCACTCATTAGTCAATTTCTCTATGGATTACAATATGATGTAAAAAAATTGATACTCAACTTATCCGATCCTTAGACATTGGATCAAACAATTGATTTTGTTGTGGAGTGTGACAATCGGCTTTTTAAATTTTAAACTGAGAGTTGCACAAGAAAGACCCAATATTACTATTGTCAAGGACATACTTATCATAACCTTCTAGAACATTCTAGAAGGTTCCTAAAACTCTTTAGAATCTTCCAGAGGCTTCTAACATCTTCATAGTTGGTAGAAGTTGCTTGAAAAGCTTCTTAGTTAGTAGAAGTTGCTTGAGAAGCTCCCTAGTTGGTAGAAGCTGCTTGAGAAGCTTCTTAGTTGGTAGAAGTTACTTGAGAAGCTCTCTAGTTGGTGGAAGGTGCTTGAAAAGCTTCCTAGATAGGAGTATATATTAGAGTCGAGGCTGAAGAGTTCTTCAGTCTTGACAACACATTTCTTGGAGTTCTAGTTCACCTCTCTGATGTTGTTTTTGTACTCATCTGATTAATTCAATTCCTGCCAGTTCTTCTTGAACTTCTTGTTTAGACTTCAAGTCTATATTTTATGTCCTTGATAGTTTGTCGAGACTACTCTCATCTTAGATATCACGGCTAATTCCTTCTTGTTGGAGTGTGGATTACCCTTCTTCTTAAAAATACACTAGTGTTTTAGAGGTTGCGGATTACCCTCCTCTAAACTGATATCTTTTCCGTCATAATACTGAAGTCTTATTCTTCTTGGAGAGAGTAGATTATCTCTCTTCTTGAAGATCTTAAGGCGTTTTAAAGGTTGCGGAGTACCCTCTTCTGAACCAATATTTCCTTGTAGAAACAATTACTTTCTTTCTTTTAGAATGGTTGGAGGTCAAGACATTAATATAAGTGAAAGTTTGGAGTCCAACATGGATGCCATTATGAATGCTCTTGCTACGTTATCACAAAGAATTACAGTGATGGAAGGAGTCTTTGCAAGACTTCATAATGATGGAGCATCCGGAATAGCACAATCTGGGCTTCATCAGCCTCGAGCTTTTGCACCAGAAGAAGCAACTTTAACTGTGGTTCAACGAGAACCATTGCTTCTACAACAAAAGGAACCTTGAATCAGCCTTCCAGACAAGTTTGATGGCACACGCTGTCATACTGTAATTGCTTATAGTATGTAAAATCCACTAAAAATATAAAATATGTTTATAGGTTTAGATGTATATTAAAATGATTAGTAAAATAAATTAAAGGAAGTTGGTATAAGAAAATTTATTTTAGATTTTTACTTAGTTTGGTTATGGCTTTTAAATTATATAGAGCCTAAATATTTAGTATAAAGTCTTGAGAGGCAATTGGGGTCTAAAGAAGAAGAATTAAACTACTACAAGGCTTGCTTGGAAGGATGAAGACAAAGTGAGGATGAATGAAGATAAGGGATGAAGTTCTTCATTCCTATTGGTCAATGGTCATGCCCAATAGGCTTTGAGGAGGCTGCCTGCAGCAAGAATAAGGGTTTCGGCAATTTCAAGGAGGCCATTTGAAAATCTAAGACTAGGGTTAAAAAGCTTGTTTTTTGCGCTATAATTTTGGTGTACAAATTGAGAGATTTGGAGTTTTTATGAGAGAGAAGTAGGCGCTTGAAGTTAAGATATACAATTTGTACCTATTGTCACTCTTTTGAGGATTGGAGGAATTGTATGAAAGCTTTTGGAGATCGGGAGGTGCGGCTAGAGAGGTGATTTCAAGTTTTACACTTACTATGGAAGAATTTTTACAATATGAGTTCTAAAAAAGGAGATATTGGGAGTCAAAGACAGCAATTTGAATTCTAAGGCAGTATGTAGGCTGTTTTATTCATAGTGATGGATTTTGCCATATCTTGAGTTTCTAGATGAATTCTTATCTAAAAATTTCTAAAAAGGTGAATCTTTATACTAAAAAGCTATACATCAAAGTTTCATAGCATTTGGACATTGGATTTGTAAGATATGTAGAATTTAGTACACAGATGTTTGTAAACAAGGGTTTAAAGCTACTGGTAGGGTTTTTATGATATCTAAAGATCAATAAAGAATCAACAGCTGAAATTTGTTGTGCTAGTTTCAAAAGCACATCAGTACATTATGTAAAATTTTAGCAGATTTGAACGATTAGATTAAGAATTATAGATAAATGAAGTTCGGGAAAAAATCCCCTCCTACGGGTGAATGAGGGTTTAGAGTATTTTGATATAGTTGAGTGTTTTTGTGAAATAAGGCTTATGTATTGGGTGTAATAGCCCTAGAAGAAAAACCTTTATAAAATTTTGAGGGTTTTATTATTTTGGATCTTGATTGAGTATTTAGTTGCAATTAGAAGTCTAGTGCTTTCTTGAGGCAGATTCTCTCTACCACGACAACGCTCCAAGTTTCAAGGTTTTCTCAATCAAATCAAATTAATAATAGCTCTACAATCCGAATGTTATCCAATGCAGGAATCATGCGTTAGATTGGTTAGAACTTTGCTTATGGAACAAGCTCTATCGTAGTTTGCTCCTCTATTTGAGAAAGGATCACCGATTTTGAACAACTTTGAGACTTTTTTGGAGGCATTTGTGGAAGCATTTGGCGAGCATGATAAGGCTTGGTGGACTACAATAAAAATTTGATCGCTATGACAAAGGACTCGCTCTGCATCAGTCTATGCATCAGATTTCAGGCAATTAGCATGCAACATCAACTAGAATGAAGAAGTATTGATGAGTCAATTCTATTGGAATCTAAAAGATGACGTGAAGGATTTATTGTTATCTCTTTCTGGTCCACGAACACTCAACAATGCCATTAGCCAAGCTGTGAAGTACGATAACTGCCTATTTCAACGTCGCCAAGACCAAGGCTTCAGACAATATATAAGTCGTCACGATGCAATTATATTGGCAAGTAGCCTAAATTCACAATCGGAGACACAAGACATGCAGATTGATGTGGTACGTGTCAAATCCTTTATTCTAGAAGAAAAGAAGCAGCGTATGGAGAAAGATTTGTGCTTTTATTGTGGTGGAGAAGGCCATAGAGCTGGAAACTATCCTAAGAAGCAAATGGACGCAGCATCAAGAATAGAGGTGTGTTTGTTCAGGAAAACTAGGATGCCCAGCCATAATACGAATCATGCGGCTGGACAAATTAAAACCAGGTTCCTCTCTTTCTATTCAACTTGCCCGTTGTTTTACAATTCCTTTGTCTTTTGGTCCTAAAAAACTAAAAACCTTAGCCTTATTAGATTCAAGAGCATGTGCTTATTTCTTAGATCAAGAATTTGCTAAGCGTCACAAAATTCCTCTAGTATAGAAATTCAAACCTGTTCATGTAGAAGTAATAGATGGACGACCTTTATTATCTGGTAGTGTCATCCATGAATCAGAACCTATAGAAGTGACGTTTAAAGACCATAGTAATTATATTATTTTCAACATTATTAGCACCCCGTCAAATCCTGTTATTCTTGGTCTTTCTTGGTTGGAAAAATATAATCCATCCATATATTGGAGGTTGCGGAGGATAACATTTCCCATAGAACAACCTGAGGACAAGCTTGAAAGAAGTCCCCAAACCAAAAAAACCCTTGTTCATTGGAGCAATAACGTTTGTAAGATTGTACAAGGAAGGCACACCATTGATCATTTATGCGACTCTAACTAGTGGAGAGTAGATTTCAACAACACAAATATCGGAATAATACAAGGATTTTCAAGACGTGTTCGAAAAGAAGAATGTTGACATGCTATCAGAATATCGACCATATGATTGTGCCATAGAATTGCAAGGAGCACAACCACCTTTTGGCCCAATCTACAACCTATTGCAGATGGAATTGGTTGAGTTGCAGAAATACATTGATGTGAACCTAGCCAAGAACTTCATTTGTCATTCAAAGTCGCCAGCTGGGGCACCAATCTTAATTGTGAAGAAGAAGGATGGCTCACTATGGATGTACATGGACTATCAAGGTCTCAATAAGGTGACAAAGAAGAATCGCTATCCATTACCTTTGATCTCTAGTCTTCTGGAACAACTTGGACATGCAAAGATCTTTACAAAGATTGATCTAAGGGGAGCTTACAACCTTGTGCAAATCAAAGAAGGAGACGAATGGAAGATAGCTTTTTGTACAAGGTATGGTCATTTTGAGTATAGTATCATGCCATTTGGTCTTATCAATGCTCTGGCGGTCTTTCAACACATGATGAATGATATTTTTTGAGAATATCTAGATAATTTTATTGTCATCTATCTGGATGATATCTTGATATTTTCTGAGAACGAAGAAGAGCATAAGAAGCACGTTTATTTGGTACTCAAAAAACTACGCAAGTAAGGACTTTACGCCAAGTTGGAGAAGTGCTTATTTTACCAAACTGAGATGGAATTTTTAGGGTTCATTGTGACTACGGAAGGCTTGAAGATGGATCCCAAGAAGGTGGAAGCAATTGTGTCTTGGAAAGTTCCAAAGATGATTAAAGATGTACAATTTTTTCTCGGCTTTATTAACTTCTATTGGATCTTCATTAAGAATTATTCTCAGGTTGCTGCTCCACTCACTCAATTAACATATAAGAATAAGCTCAAATGGGGACCTCTAGAGGAAAAAACATTTCAAAATCTTAAAACGGCATTTACTATAGCTCCAATCTTGGTACATCCAAACTTTGCAAAGGCTTTGTATTTGGAAATTAATGCTTTGGATTTTACTTTAGGAGCCATACTTTTGCAGATGGGCATCGACAATAAACTTCATCCGGTTGCATTCTATTCACGGAAGTTTTCTGTGGCTGAGATCAACTACAAGATTTATGATAAGGAACTCCTTGCTATAGTGGATTCTTTCCAAGAGTGGCGTCACTTCCTTGAAGGAGCTGCGCATCTAGTAACCGTATATACGGATCACAAGAATCTGGAGCATTTCATGTCTGCTCAGGTTCTAAATCGTCGTCAAGCTCGATGGAATATGTCGCTATCTAGATTTGACTTTGTTATTACTTATCGGCGTGGAAAGCAACAAGGACTATCCGATGCCTTATCAAGAAGATCATATCTTGTGCCAAAGGTTGGAGAAGCAGCACTTGATCAATAGTGTACGACATTATTAAAGCCAGAGCAATTCAGGATTCATGTTGTTGTTGTGCGAATTGATGTCAAGTTCCTCAACCAGGTATGTGTTGCAACCATTGGAGATTCAGTAGTCCTTGATATCAAGCAACGTATCAATGATGACAAGTTCAAGGTTGAAGGAAATCTCTTATACTTTGACGAGCGGCTGTATATCCCAAAAGGGTTAGCACAACTTCGAGTCCTTCAATCTCGTCATGACTTTCCAACTCTGGGACATTTCGGATTCAACAAGACCTTGGAATTCATTTCCCAAGATTTTTGATTGCCCCAAATGTAAAAGGATGTGAAAGATTTCGTCCTCTCTTGTGACATTTGTTTAAGATCCAAGAACCCTTGACATTGCCCTTATGGACTTCTACAACTATTGCCCATTCCGTGTCGCCCATGGTCTTCATTTTCCATGGACTTTATTATAGATTTACCGCCATCGAATTTATTTGACAACATCTTTGTTGTGATGGATTGACTTACAAAGATGGCATATTTTATTCTTTGTAAGAAGACATCATCAAGCTAAGACACAATAAGGCTCTTCCTTGATAATGTATATCGATATCATGGTCTACCAGATGATATCATGTTGGATCGAGGAACCTAATTTGTATCAAAGTTTTGGAGATCTTTTTTTTAAGATATTGAAGGTGGACATCAAACTTTCTTTGGCATTCCATCCTCAAACTGACGGCCAAACGGAATGGGTGAATCAAGTTTTGGAATAGTATTTATGATGCAGTATCAACTATCAGCAAGATGATTGGACTACATATCTATCGCTAGCCAAGTTTGCATATAACAACACCCTTCATGGGTCGACTCAAAAAACACCATTCTTTTCCAACTATAGATACCATCCAAAGCTTGATCTATTGAGTCTATCAGCGAATAATAATCCAGCAGCTGAAGGATTGGTGTAGCAACTATCAGAGCTTCAACCACATTAAAGCTTCAATTGCAAATTGCCCAAGAGTCTTACAAAGCATCCGCAGATAAATTTCGGAATCAGACACCTAATTTCAAAATTGGAGATAAAATGTGGCTGCTTCAATGGATTATAAAGACCAAGTGGCCATGTGATAAGTTAGACTACCGGAGATTGGGACCATTTGTTATCTAGAAGCAGATCAATCCTATGGCGTACTGCTTAGAGTTACCAGCTGCTATGAAGGTACACCCTGTCTTTCATGTTTTTGTGTTAGAGCCTTATTGGGAATCATCTTTTTTTAAAAGAGTGCAATATTTGCCACCTAGTATAGAAATTGAAAACAACGAAGAATATGAGGTAGAAAAGATATTAGATTCACAACAAAGATGGAATAAATTATAGTACTTTGTGCATTGGAGTAGCTACGATATTATTGAACAAACATAGAAATCGGCCAAAAATCTTGCCAATGCATTGCAAAAAATACGAGAATTCCATCGACGATATCTTAATAAATCAAAAATTGGCCATTGATGAAGTGTGAAGATGAAGCCTTCTCTGAAGAAATGAATAGAAAAGGAATCTAGGTCTTATCAAAACATAATTTGTTGTATTTCGTAGTATCAAGATATCTAATATCAAGGTGTATTTAAATATGGCTAGTGAGAATGTAAATACTGTATTAGTGGTACCATTTCAACCAAGTAGCTCAAGGCATCGACCTCAAGATGAAGAATTAGAAGAGCCAACAAGTTGTCAAAGAATACCAAGCAGCAAGTCACTTGTAATTGTCTTTGAAGTTGAACCAGCTCATGCAAGTAGTGGCGAAGAGATATTTTCAGGTCATTTCTACAATGAAGATACTGAAGTTCAAGCATGGTCTCAAGTGGAAGGTGTTGGTCATTATTGGTAGCTACAAGGGCCTATGAATCATCTGCTTCATGAATGACAGCTGGAGTATATTGTAGAGATTATGCAACAAATTTTTGATTTCCTACATTTGTGAGTATACATCTCAAATGGCTTCTCAGAGACCTCGAAGTTAGAGGAGGAGGTGATGTCAAGGACATACTTATCAAAACCTTCTAAAATATTCTAGAAGGTTCTTAGAACTCTCTAGAATCTTCCATAGCCTTCTAACATCTTCCTAATTGGTAGAAGTTGCTTGAGAAGCTTCTTAGTTAATAGAAGTTGCTTGAGAAGCTCCCTAATTGGTGGAAGCTGCTTGAGAAGCTTCCTAGGTAGGAGTATATATTGGAGTCGAGGCTGAAGAGTTCTTCAGTCTCGACAACATATCTCTTGGAGCTGTAACTCACCTCTTTGGTGTTGTTTTTGTACTCATCTGATTAATCCAGTTCTTGCCAGTTCTTTTTGAACTTCTTGTTTAGACTTTAAGTCTATATTCTATATCCATGACATTAATCCAGTTCCTGCCAGTTCTTCTTGAATTTCTTGTTTAAACTTCAAGTCTATATTTTGTATCCGTGACAAGTATAATATAATAGCAATATCAACATTTTTTCAATATATACATTCAGAAGTGGAAAACATGCAAATTAATATTGTATGTTTTAAATCTCTTACTAAACAAGAAAAGACCCATCATCATGAAAAAGGATTGTGTTTATATTATAGAGAACTTAAGCACAATACTCAGCATTGTCCAAAAAAACGATGCAACTATAAAATGAAAAGTACGACTATCAAAGAAGACAATATGTTAGAAAACAAGTTTTTTCAGCTACAATAGGAATTATGCAGCTGGAATCTTATACAACTCCTAATAAAGGTTCTATCTTCTCTTTAGAACCCTCTCCTTCTTTTATAATAGATATTTGTTTGGGACCTAAAAATCATTAAGCTTGTGCCTTACTAGATTCAGGAGCCTCAACATGATTTTTAGATAAAAAATTTGTTAAAAGTTATAAAATATCTTTAATACAAAAAACTAAAGCTGTACATATAGAAGTCATAGATGATTGCCTATTATCTTGTAGAGATGTTATTCATGAGATCTTCTTATAAATATAATAATAGATGGTCATAATAATTGTGTAATCTTTAATATAATTAAATCTTCTTCTAATCCAATTATTTTAGATTTATCATGACTAAAAAAATATAATCCTTGAATAGATTGAATTTCTTTTAGACTTAACTTCTCTCAAAGTATTAATAAGAATCTTGTTAGTGAATAGATAAGCTATAAGTCTAATATAATAAAATCTATACTTGTAGGCACAAAAGTTTTTATGAATGCAATAAAAAAAAGATCATCTTTTGCTATTTATGCTACACCTATTTCTGAAAGTGGAAAGACTTCAAGTGGTATTCTAAGCCAGTATCAAGATTATCAAGACACTTTTGAGAAGAAGAATATAGATTTTTTTCTAGAACATCATCCATATGATTGCTCAATTGATTTAAAAAAGAGAACTCAACCTCCATTCGGATCAATCTACAATTTATCACAAAATAAATTGGCTCAACTCAAGAAATATATTAATGAGAATTTGGCTAAGAATTTCATACGCCATTCAAAATCCCCAATAAGAGCTTCTATCTTATTTGTAAAAAAAAAAGATGGATTACTACGGATGTGTGTAGATTTTTGAGGGCTCAATAAGATTACCATCAAGAATAGATATCCTCTACTTTTGATATTTGGACTTCTTGATCAACTAAATCAAGCTAAGATCTATATAAAAGAAGATCTAAAAGGAGCATACAACCTAGTGCGTATCAAAAAAGGTGATGAATAGAAGATTGTATTTTGAATAAGGTATGGACATTTTGAATATAATATCATGCCTTTTGGACTTATAAATGTACCAGCTGCTTTTGAATATCTTATGAATGACATTTTTTGTGAGTTTCTTCATGATTTCATTGTCTGTTATCTAGATGATATTTTGATCTATTCTAAGAACATAGAAGAATATGAACTTCATGTTCATCATGTGTTACAAAAACTTATAAATGCAAGATTATATACCAAGGATCAGATAACAAACTCCATCCAGTAGCTTTTTATTCCAAAAAATTTTTAGCAGTAGAAATCAACTATAAAATCCATGATAAAGAACTTTTTATAATTTTAAATTATTTTTAAGATTGGCGTCACTATCTAGAAGGCACTTCTAGTCTAGTCACCATTGTTGTACTATAATTGATTACAATAAATAAAATCCAATCAAAATATATAATATATTTATAGATTCTAATATGTGTTAGAATAGTTAGAAAAGTAAATTAAAGGGAGTTGCTGTTAGAAACTTTATTTCAGATTTTTACATAATTTGGTTATGGTGTTTAAATTATATAGGACCTAAATGTTTAGTATAAAGCCTTGAGAGGCAATTGGGATCCAAAGAAGAAGAATTAAACTACTAAGAGGCCTATTTGGAAGAATGAAGACAAAGTGAGGATGAATGAAGACAAGGGATGAAGTTCTTCATTTCTATTGGTCAATAGTCATGCCCAATAGGCTTTGAGGAGGCTGCCCGCAACAAGAACAAGGATTTTGGCAACTTCAAGGAGGCCATTTGGAAATCAAAGACTATAATTAAAAAACTTATTTTTTGGACTACAATTTTGGTATAAAAATTGAGAGATTTGGAGTTTTTATGAGAGAAAAGTAGGCACTTGAAGTTAAGGTGTGCAAATTGTACCTACTATCACACTTTTGAGGATTGGAGGAGTTGTACAAAAGTTTTTGGAGATCGAGAGGTGCAGTTGGAGAGGAGGTTTCAAGATCTATATTTGATGAGGAAGAATTATTATATTTGGAATTCTAAAGAAGGAGTTATTGGGAGTTAAAGATAGCAGATTGAATTCCAAGGTAGTAAGTAGGCTATTTTGTTCATAGTGATGGATTTTGCCATATCTTAAGTTTCTCGACGAAATTTTGTCTAAAAATTTGCAAGGTGAATCTTTGTGCTAAGAAGCTATATATCAAAGTTTCATAGCATTTGGACATTTGGTTTGTAAGATATGAAGAATTTAGTACACAGGTGTTTGAAACTACTATTAGGATTTTTATGATATCTAAAGATCAATAATCAATGAAAAATTGAAACTTGTTGTGCTAATTGTTAAGATCACATCAGTACTTTATGTGAAATTTTAGTGGATTTGAATAGTTAGATTAAGAGTTATAGGTTGATGAAGTTCAAAAAAAATTCCCCTCCTACAAGTGAACCAGGGTTTAGAGTATTTTGTTATAGTTTGAATGTTTTTGTGAGATATTACTTATATATTAGATGTAATAGCCTTAAAATAAAGAATTTTATAAAAATTTGAGGATTTTATTATTTTGGATCTTAATTGACTATTTAATTACAACCGAAAGCCCAGCGCTTTCTTGAGGCAGATTCTCTCTACTACGACATTATTGGTGCTTCCACTGACAGAGTCTTAAGGCATTAATTACTCAACAAGCCAAAATGGGAGATCAAAATCTTGGATTTGGATTATAAGGGAGAGTAGGTGCCTTGGATTTATTTAGGACATTTGCTCAATTTATAGATGAGAGGCAATGGATTCAAGGAGATGATAGGAGCACTACCAATGCCTTACAAGTAGTAATAGATAAGACTAGGAGGTTTGATGGAAGAAACATTACCAAGTTCTTGAGGGTTTATACATGTAAAATGGATGTACATCAAATTTCAGAGGTTAGAATAATTACCACGTTTGATTTAGCAGTGATACCTGAGATCAGGGAGAGGGTGCAAGAGTTGCGTGAAAGAATTACATCGTGGAATAGATTTGAAGAACTTCTGAAGGATGAGTTTTTTGAAGAAGATTCAAAGAGGATGAACAAAAGATCATTTTAGGAGTGGATTGAGCAAAGGCCAGGGAATCAGATGGCTCCAAATGAATTGATCAGAGAATTTGAAAGGAAGTTTAGCCAATTATTACGGCAAGAGAGACTGAATTATTTTTACAAGCAATTGATGAAGATTTGGAAGACGAGTTGCTTTTTTATCTTATAGACAAGACATCTAACAGTGGATTAATAAACAATTGGAGGTTGGTGAAAGAGACAATAGGGCTTCTGGCCAAGCAATAAAAGATTAAGACTCGAGGGTCATTATCACAGTTGGAGCCAATATCTGTAATTCCAAGTTCAATACCACTGCAAAAATTAAACAAGGCTGCTCAAGATGATGCCATTGAAGAGCTACTTAAGGGTATATGGGATCTTAGGGTACAAATGAGTGAACTTAAGAAATCTCAGAAGCCCAACTCATCAAAGACAATTAAAGGCTTGAAGGGATTTGTAGAAAGATGCATGTAGTATGACACTCCAGATCACAAGCAAGGCAAATGCGAAAGCTATAGAGATGCAATCAGGAAGAATATTGTACATTTCAAGGAAGGAAGGATAAGACTAGCAGGTTCTGATGAACCTTTGAGGACCAACTTTGGAAAGGGAGGTATGAAAAAATTGAAAGATGAACAAACAAGCAAAGATAGTACCATATACAAAAAGGGAGCAGAATCTTATTCTATTACGGTTGAACAAAGTGCGATTAAGATTGTTTCTCCACCAGCTATGGAGGCCATGATCAGGGGAGTTGAAGCCATCAGGAAGATGACTAGTTGGAATGATCCAGTTGATGCTATTAGTATCAAAGCATTTTTAAATGAGAACCAACAGAGTGATGATTTGAATGATGCTATGGTTGAAGAGAAGAGAGGTAGAATTGCTAATGAAGAAGATGTTGTTGAACCTCTAAGCAAAAGGAGGTCTTCAAGGAACAAAGAAGCTTCTTAAGGATAGAAATTAGAAAAGATGCCTTCTTCTGTCCATCTTGGTAATGCACCATTACCAAAAGAATGGTGGAAGAAGGACAAAGAAAAGGAGAAGGATGGCACAAGCAAGCCCAAAGATAAAGGTATTATCTATCAACTTCAATCTGATATTAAAACATCAACAAATATGAAGAATATCTTAAAAGAAAAGATTTTGGATGCCAAAATTGAGTTCACTCTAAGAGAGGTTCTTGGTATTGCAAAGAAGGATTTTCACGAGCTAATTATTGATGTAATAAAGAAGAAGAGGCAAATGATAGGTGAAGCTATTGTAATAGAATCATTGACTACTTGTATGACCAAGGATGAGGAAGAAGAAATAGGGCAGGTATTTGCACAATCTGCATTCTTAGAATTTAAAAACATGATTGATATAGAAGGCACAGCTCAAATTAATCATATTAAGGATATGAAAGGATATCAAACATAGTATGTACCAATAGAATTTGGTAAAGAAAGGAAGATTACATAGGAAGCACGAGTTATCTATTCTTCAAAAAAAGATGGTAATAAGATGGAAAGTGATAGTTATTCAGTTTCGTATTGAGCTAAGGCTACTATAGAAACACAAGTGACGTTGGGAGATTCTAAAGATTCATTTTTAGCCTTGGTTGATCATGGATCAAAAATTAACATCATGTCTAGGCAAGTGTATAAGAAGAAGAAGTGGCCAATTGATATCAACCATGGCTAGGTGATTAGAGTTGCAAACAATGAGCAAGGCAATTTATATGGAGCTTGTCCAACTGTGAAGGCCAACATTGGAGATGTGGAGGTCGAACAAAATTTCTTTGTGCAAAACTCTGCTACATATCCAATAATACTTAATCAACCTTATATCACAATTTCTAGGATGGAAACTAGAGTCTTGGATGATGGTTCACATTATGTCAGGATTCATAATTCTGATGGTAAAAAGATTGTACAATTCCTTACTATGAAGCCTATTCATAAAAGATATAGAAAGCAGTTGAAAGAAGTACTTTTAGAATCAATAAACAAATTCTTGGATTTCTAAAGAACACCTTTGTAGAATGGGGAAACATGTATGCAAATAGATTATCTACAAATCCCAATATAGATAATTTGAGTTTTGGTATTTTGGATTTGAGTGATGATGGATTTGTAAGCTTTCAAAGGATTGAAGATTTAAATCTTGTAAATGAGAGAAGAGTAAAGAAGCAAGAGAAAAACTTAAAAAGAGTGGCATTAGTTGCAAATGAAGTAGCTATAGTTAGAATACTAGAAGAAGCTGGGTTGGAAGATGAATTGATGCAAGTTATAAAAAACTTAGTTACAAGGATGGATGAAGATGTTATTGTAGAGATACAATCAAGAAAGGCTTATGAGGAATTGAAGAAGATGATAACATATATTGGATCTGCTACGAGCTATGGATTGAAATCTGAGGCTATTGTACAAACCAAGTATAAGATTCTGGCCAAAAAGGTGAAACTAGTGGCCACTCAATTACCACTTGATACTATGGAATACATCAAGCAAGCAGTCAAAGAACTAGGATTGAGAGAAAAGCACAAAATTAGACATCAATTTATTCAAGAATCATTGGCTAAGTTGAAGATTTGAGGGGATGATTTCTTGACAACACTAGAAAGAATGATGTTTCAAGAAATGTTTATTAGACATGATGAGGAATTTGCTTTAACTTTTGATGAAATTGGATGTGTGAATCCTAGTGTTGTAGCACCTATGATAATTTTCACAATATCACATGTTCCATGGGATTTGAAGCCTATACCTGTATTAAGAGCTTTATTTCGTAAGTTGATAGAATTATTAAAGAAAAAAGTGTAGATGGGTATCCTTGAACCTTTAATTGTTCCCTATTTAAATAGATAATTCATTGTACCTAAAAAATCAGGGGCATTGAGATTCATTCAAAATATGCAACTAGCAAACAAGGTGACTATTCAAAATATAGGATCAGATCTTATGGTAGATGAAGAGCTGAATAATTTGCCAATCATGCCATCTATTCTATTGGAGATTTATATTTAAGATATGATTAATTTTAGTCAGCTGAAGAAAGTAGAGATTTGACCACCAAGAAGACTCGTTTGGATTTAATGAGGATGCATATCTTATTTCAAGGTGCAACCAATTCAATAGCTCATATATAAAATTCTATGAATCAAATATTGAACAAATTTGTACCTGAGAAGACCATCCCAATTTTGAATGATATACCTATGAAGGGTTGCAAAAAAGAAGATAAGGATGAAATCTTGGATGCTAAAGGTTGTAGGCAGTTTGTGAAGCAATACATTGAAGATATAGCTCGGATATTGGAGAAGCTTGAGTCAATTAATTTGACATTATCTGTAAAAAAATCAAGCTTTGGACTTGGTGAAATTCTGATAGTGGGATATATATGTGGCAAGTATGGTAGAAAACCAAATCCAAAAAAGATTGATACTATATCTAGAATAAAAGCATGTGGAAGTGTATCGGAAGTTAGAAAATTTTTAGGTGCATGCATATTCTATTATATTTGGATGTCTTACTTTGCACATATCTCAGAGCCACTACATAAGCTATCGAGAAAGGGTAAGAATTTTATCTGGAAGGATGAACAAAAAGTAGCTATGAAAAATTTGAAGAAGATCTTGAGTTCACCACCTATCCTTAGATTATCAGTGTGAGAGACCAATAGTTGTAATAGTGGATACGAGTCCAATAGCAATTGGATGGACTATTGAGCAAGATGATGGAGAGAAAAGTAGATTATCAGTGTGAGAGACCAATAGTTGTAACAATGGATACAAATCCGATAGCAATTGGATGGACTATTGGGCAAGATGATGGAGAGAGAAGGAGATTTGCTATAAGGTTTGGAGTTAGGATTCTTATAAAAAGGCAAAGGGCTTATCTATAAGTTAAAAGAAAACTTTGAGGAGCATTCATTGTTCTAAAGACTGAGAGAAATTATTTGATCAGAGCTAGAGTGGTTTTGGAGACAAATTGTTTGCCTTTACTTGGGATGGTAATCAAACCTCTAGCTACAAAAATGGCCACTAAAGGTAGGATGTTAGAGCATTTAGAGATCAAGAACTAGGATTAGAAAGTTAGCTTTAAGTTCATTTCAAAGACATTAGGCTTATTTTTAGAAAATTTAGGAGGACTTAGCAATTGCTATCTAAAATTAGGCTTCAATTAGAGATTAAGTTTTTATGCAATAAAATTAGGACTAGCACTCTCAACTAATGTATACAATTGAAGTAATATCTAAGGTTGAAAATTTGACAATATATGGATGATTAAGTGTGCTAAATTTGAATAAAAATTTATAGCAATCTAATGATGCAATCAAAACTTATTTGATCTTTAGTACAAAGAGATACCATAAATTAGTAGTTTAGGATTGTTTAGGATTTTTATAATATCTAAAGATCTATTAATTGAATCAAAGTGAAATTTGGCACAACATTAGAAGACTTGAAGAACAAGCTACATACCAAATTTTAGTTGAAGTTAATAATTGAAAAAGAAGAAATTACCACTGGGATATTTGTATCAACCTTCAAGTCGGCGGCCAAGTGACATCAGTGCAGGTTTTGATTGATTTTCCACAATTTGTAAGTTGGATTGGATTAAAATCTTTTTAAGCATATAGATGACTTACATTTTCATTTATATGCAAAGTTTTACACCAAGTTGATAATTAGATTAAAAATTATAACTTATTGATTTTCACTAAATAAGGCTAGGACTTCTAAAGATAAATCTTAGTTACTTGATTGTGACAAGTAACAACGCAATTAAAATTTATATGTAGATAAAGTTATCAAGAAGAATATTTTTAAGAACTTTGTATTGACTTAAGCACTCTTGTATTGATATTCAATCATATTCTTCTTATATAGGTAAAACCTATTAAAGATTCTTGTATATTTGTAAACTGCAACTTCAACCTCCATAGCCAGGTGCCTAACACATTTCCAAATATGACAATATATAATACGACAACGTATTAGAAGAACTTTGTAAAAAGATGTCACAAGCTTTTGTTCAAATGGAATATGATAGATGCCATCTTTTAGACCCTCAACTAGAACCTTCATCCTTTCCAATTTCAAGAGCTAATATAGGAAATAGAGATAACCAACATCTTCCTACAAACATTCAAATTGATTCCATAATGTTGCCTAGAGAACTACTTATTGTTGTACCTTTAGGATTATAAGGAACAATAATTCAACCTAACCTTCTAAGGTTTAGTGGATCTACCAATAAAGACCTAATAGCTCATATAAAATAGTTTATAGAAGTATTAATTATTAATTTGGTAACCAATCATGGATAGTATTTGATATGGTTTTTAACTATTTTAATATATTTTGCATATACATGGTATAGATCCTATATAGAAGGATCTTTTACTACATGGGAACAACTCTTAGTAGCCTTCTTTTATCAATTTAGACTTGTAATTGGTTAAAATCAAGCTCTTTCAACTTTAACAAATATTAGATAAGGTCCATCTAAATATATCACCACTTATATGAAGTGATTTTGTATAATATATGTTTAATATTTTAGTAATATTTTAAATAAAGATATTATAAATTATTATTTTATTTAAGATTTTGCCATATCTTGTATAATTTGTGATATATATTAAATAAAAGACCTAAGGATCTAAAAAGAGCCATTCAAGCTATTTTAAAAATAAAAATTATTGATAAAAAAAATGATTGTATGCTTAAAAAGATAAAACAATTAGTATCAAATTTTATACCATTGTAACATTGATCTATGGAATCCCATCAACATTTAGCTTTAAGCTATTGTCAACCTTCTACCTTCCTATTACCAATAAACAATTCAATGTCTTTAGCTGTACAAGGCCTATATGATCAATCCTTAAATAAATCTTTCAATGTTATTAGATTAGAAGAATTGAAAAGTAAGATAAAATAAGTAAATAATATATTTAAAAATAAGATAATAAATATAATAAAAGCTATAAATAAACAAATATTTTTTATTAAAAATTAAAATTCAATTATAGAATCTAAATATTATGAATCAAAGATTCATATTTCTAGATTATGGTATATAAATTGCAAAAAAATAAACCATATATCCCAATTTTATCTACAATTCTTACATAATCTTATTAAAAGAATCAATTCCAATCATATAAGCCTCCTTACAAGTAGGTCCAAATATCCTTTAAATCAAAAGAATAACATGGCTCTGTAGAATAGATAGATAATTTTAGGTGGTAGAATAAGAATTAAAAATTGATAAATTAGATGATAAATTAGAAGAGGTTTTTAATGAAAAGTTATTTCCAATGATTGGAATGTAAAGCGGTTGTATGCAATCTATTGAGACAGTACAATATTGCAAGTTATTATTATGAAATTAAGGAAGACAACAAATTATAATAGGAGAATTATAGAAGATAATATTACAAAGTTTATTCTTAATTGCAGAGTAGCAGAACAGATGAAGAGGAGAAAATTATTTAGAGCATTTGCATATTCATTGGATTTTGTCATTTAAGAGTGATTAATTGTGTAATCTTAACATTGTATCTCATGCATTTAGTCTTTTCCTATATTTGAATCCTCCTTTGTACATTTATTCTAAACAATATTGAAAGAATAAATAAAATATAAAATCATATTTTTGGTGCCGTTGCCAAGAAATGATAATAGTTTGAGTATTAGGAATTAATTGCCAAACGAGTAGTTTTTGAATGTTGTACGGAGAGGTTCAAAAATTATTATTAAAGAAATTGCAAAGAGTACTCGTGGATAATTTGACAAATAGTCCAATGTATCTCTTGAGCCCATTAACAAAAAGAGAACGTGGTACAAAAGAATTGAATATTCTATTAGGTACTTTTTTAATAGTGGATACAATCAATAATTGAATTGCTTGTCAGTAAGGGTCAGTTTAGCATGTTTCAAAATCCGTCATATTCACCTCAACTTCAACTAATAAAATTATTTGAGAATATCAATAACAAATTATAGAGGCCTAGAAGTCCGGAAAAGATAATTGGAGAAGGCAGTGTTTATTTTAATAAGAAATTGAGTGGAATATTATGTCACGGACATAAGATTTATTCCAATAACTATCTTGCTAATATAGATTAATAGAAGTAGATAAAATAAATTAATTTGATAATATCTTAGAAAGAAGCTTCCTAAAAGCTTCATAGATATGGAATCATCTTTTAATATTTATGTTATACCCATTTTTGATGGTAGAAGGACTTCAAGTAGTATTCCAAGCCAATATCAATATTAACAAGATGTTTTTGAGAAAAAAAATGCAAACATTCTTTTGGACCATTATCGATATGATTGCTCAATTGATCTCAAAGAGAGAACTCAGCCTCCATTCGGACCGATCTACAGTCTATTCTAGAATGAACTAGCTGAACTCAAGAAATACATTGATGAGAATTTGGCCAAAAATTTCATACGCCATTTTAAATCTCCAGTAGGAGCTCTTATCTTGTTTGTAAAGAAGAAAGATGGATCACTACGGATGTGTGTAGATTATCAAGGGCTCAATAAGATTACCATAAAAAATAGGTATCTTCTATGTTTGATATTTGGACTTCTTGATCAATTGAATCAAGCCAAGATCTATATAAAAATAGATCTAAGAGGAGCATACAACCTAGTATGCATCAAAGAAGGTGATGAATAGAAGAGTGCATTTCAAACAAGGTATGGACATTTCGAATATAATGTCATGCCTTTTGGACTTACAAATACAGCAATTGCTTTTCAACATCTTATAAATGATATTTTTTGTGAGTTTCTTGATGACTTTGTTATTTTCTATTTAGACAATATAAAAGAACATAAATTTCATATTCATCATGTGTCACAAAAACTTAGAGATATAAGGTTATATAATAAAATAGAAAAGTGTGTATTTCACACTATTCAAGTTGACTTCTTAGGATACATCATTTTGAATGATGGTCTCAAAATGGATCCTAAGAAAGTCCAAACAGTCATAAATTAGAAGATTCCAAAAATAATAAGAGATATGCAATGTTCTTTTTGAATTTGCCAGTTACTACCGAATCTTCATTAAGAACTTTTTTCAAGTTACAGCTCCACTTATACGCTTAACTTGTAAGGACAAACTCGAGTGGAATAAAGAAGCAAAAGCATCTTTTGAGGCTTTGAAGACAACTTTTACTTCTGCACCAATCCTATATCCCGTCAACTTTTTCAAGACATTTTTATGAAAACAGATGCCTCAGACTTTGCTTTGAGGGCAATATTGTCATAAATGAGAGAAGATGACAAACTCTACCCAGTATCTTTCCATTCCAAGAAATTTTTAGCAGCAAAAATCAATTACGTAATCCATAATAAAGAACTTCTTACAATTGTGGATTCTTTTCAAGAATGGCATCACTATCTAGAAGGCGGCTTCTAGTCTAATCACTGTGTATATGGATCACAAGAACCTTAAGTATTTCATGTTCACGCGTATATTGAATCATCGCCAGGCTTGTTGGAGTATGTCTTTATCAAGATTCTAGTTTATTATTACCTATCAACCAAAAAAATAACAAAGTTTGTCTGATGTCATTTTTAGACTTTCTTATCTTATACCAAAAGAAAGAGATTCAGCTTTTGATCAATAAAGAATGATCCTCTTGAAGCCAGAGCAATTTCATCTTTGAGCAATGAAATCAACATTAATTGTTGATTCCACTTTTGTCAAGCAAATCTAGTCCAGTATGTCTTCAGATCCTCTTATCCATGAGATTAAGAATAATTTATCTAAGTCTCATGATACTTCCAAGTTTGAATTCAAGAATGATTTGTTCTATTTTGAAAGACGCCTATATATTCCAGAAGGCGCAGCACAACTACAGGCTCTAGAAGCTTGTCATAACCTCCCTGCGGCAGGACATTTTGGATATAATAAGACTTTGGAGCTAATATTAAGAGATTTGTGGTGGCCTTAGATGTGGAAGGCTATTAAAGAGTTTGTACAATCGTGTGACATTTGTTCAAGATCAAAAACTCCTTGTCACTGATCTTATAGACTTTTCCAACCATTACCTATATTAGAACAACCTTAGTCTTCTGTTTCTATGGATTTTATCATGATTCTTTCAAAGTCAAGTTTATATGATTCTATATTTGTGATTGTAGATTGTTTTATCAAGATGGCACATTTTATACCATGTACAAAATCTATTATAAGTAAAAAAATAGCTAAATTTTTCTTTGATAATATCTATTGCTATCATGGATTATCAAAAGATATTATATTAGATAGATAAATATAATCTAAATCAAGGTTTTAGAGGACTCTTTTTAAAATATTGATTTTAGAAGACTCTTTTTAAAATATTGTTGTTCACATTCTATCGCAAGGAACAACCTCAATTCCAAGTAGGCAATAAGGTATGATTACTTCATCGTAATATCAAGACTATCCATCCTTGCGATAAGTTGGATTATTATAGGCTTAGATCTTTTTTGATTTGTGAACAAATCAATCCAATTGCTTATCGATTATGCTTATCAAAATCTATGATGATCCATCATGTATTCCACATGTCACTATTCGAGCCATATAAGATAGTGGATATACAAGGAAGAAGAGAAATATCACTACCTCTTGTTGAAGTGAACAACAATAAAGAATTCGAGATCAAAGAGCTTTTAGATTCAAGACAATGTCAAAATCAACTGGAATATCTTATGCATTGGCACGGATATGATAATGTAAATGTGAATATCGAATCATTTGTAAAATGTTTGATGATTTATGGATTGGACAGATAGATGAATCCTTGAACGATATATTGGATTTAACGGGACTCCTCATGTTTTGGTGATACTGGAGGTAAATTATTTCGATGGTGTTACCAATGTTTTTAAGAAGTTATGAAGGCACCGATAATGATCAAATAACAGGGTGGTCCTCTCGCCTTGGTATGGGATATAATCGATGGCTGAAAGGACCTATCAATTACCTTTGAAAGGAATAAAGATCAGAGTATATGGTAAGCACAATTCAATGTATCCTAGACTTCCTCAACATGTAATCACTGCTCCTCGTGGAACTCGTCTCTAAAAAGAAGGATAATGTCACAAATATAAGATTTATTCCAATAATTATATAATTAATATACATTAATAGAAGTAGGTAAAATAAATTAATTTGATAATATCTTAGAAAGAAGCTTCCTAGAAGCTTCATAGATATAGAATCACCTTTATATATATCTATAGATGATTGATAGGTTAGAAATTTGGTCAACAAATTAACCACGTATTGCACATATTGGTAGCTTGTGGAATAAGCCAAATATGTGGCGCACATGTGGAAAACTTGTCTTATAAGTTTGACACGTGTTTTGCAAATTAGACATGTGTAGAAGGTCCTATAGAATACCACTACATAACTCTTAGATAGATAGTATAAATAGAGACAAGAATGAAGGCTTCTTCACTCTTATTAATTTCTTTCTTGCTTCTAATCTAGTTCAAAAGTCTCATATATTTTCTAGTCTTTGGCAATAGTCATTCCACTTTCTTTTTGAATATATATATATATATATATATATATCTTTATTTCTATCTTGTTGTTTTTTTTTGACATAGTTTTTTACTAACTTATGAATCTATTTTAGTTTGTGTCTTTGACACATTATCATCTTCAATGGCAGTAGGGGACAAATAGTTCCAATTGCAGTCCAAATGGGTGTGGCAGGAGATCGCACAACTAATATAGTCCCGTTATTTATTTTTAGAGGTTCGCCAAGAACAGATCCAAATAAATATTTTTTTCAATTCTTGATTGCACATATTGCCAATAATGATAGAATTGAAGATATTTGATTGAGATGGCATTTGAATGATATAATTGCCAAGCCGTGGATCAATTTTTTAATTAGGAGGTATTAAAAAATATATTATTAATCCATTTTTGACTAATAGGATTTAAAGAACGTCTCAGAGAAAAGTTGATGAATAATAAAATAGTACCAGGAGAAGCAATATAGTCATATTATGGCCAAGTAGCAGATATCCTTCATAAATGGCCAAATAACCAAATGCCGGAGTTGTTTATTTTATCTATATTGGTTAACAAATTATATCCACCAAAATTGAAAATGTTTGTTAAGGAGGTCCAACCGGCCAATGTTGCTTCTTCACTTGACTAAGTTAAGGTATAGGAAGAGTATCATTATGATTAATTTTTAACAACTAGAGCTACAATGATTCCATTTCAAGGAGGTTATCAAATACCAACCTAGAGTGAAACAGTAGGCAATTATCCAAGAATAATTGATTACGGCGCAAATCTTAGTACTAATCCATAGAAAAAAATTAATACTGTCCTATTGCAAGCTCTACCACCAACAATTGTAGTTCCTTATTCTCCATATCTTCCATATCAAAATCGAGTATCTATGAAAGAATTATCTAATGAACTAGTATCAAACGATCCGAATGAAGCTTTTTTGTTAATTTTGATAAAGAAGATAGATGAGTTGATTGTTAATCTAGCAAAAAATAAAGAAAAGAGGCATAAATCAACCAATATGCGACCCAATATTTGGTATAGTAATTGTAAGGGATAAGGCCATTTGGTAACAGAATGTTCTTCAACACATAAAATGGCTATGCAATGTATATTTTGTGGGGGTAAGCATAGCACTACAAATTGTTGGAATTTATGAAAGCAACAAGAATTCGATAATCAGACTATGATTCCATTAACTTTGTGGAATGTTAATCAAGTCTAGACATAAAATAGATTTGGCTGGAATGGAAATCATTCAAATAAATAAAATAGGAATTTTTTTAATTTTCAAAATTTGGAGTGTAATCAAGAATATGGACCTAATTTTCAAGGTATTGTGCAAAATCAACAAGAATATTTTCAATCTCCACTCATTCACAAAGCAATTCTAGATTCTACAGTATCAATTGGTCAGTTGGGATCATTTATCCATCCAACCTAAAATAGGCCTAGTCAATAAGTACCAGTAGAAACATCCAACATCCTTGATGTGGTTGAAAGAAGACCACTTTGATGTTACCATTGCAGGCAATGAGGACATTATGTTAGTGAATATTCCAATCTAAGAACCAATGATGAATATGCTCTAGTCTATAGAAATTATAAATAGTCGAGACATACATATCAGCAATGCAATGCTTTGTTTAATTTTAATAATTGAGATCAACGTATTTAACTGTAAAATAAGATAGAAGATAATAATCAAGCTCCACAAGATTCTCCAATAAATCGGATGGAATGCATTTACATAGTACTTATCCAAGTCCAGTAAAAAAAAAAAGATTCTATTCCACAAGTGGAAGCATCAATTACAAAGGACCAATTCAATTCATTGGTTGGAATTCCAAATTCAATATCAGTACTAAAGATATTATCAACCTTGGAACCTAGTTTGTCTATGCAACCTGATGATGTTCCTAGTATTGAGATATTGATTCAACCAAAACTAGTACGAATATTTGTAAAGTTTCAGGAGCCATCTTATTTATTAAAAAATCCTCTCATGGATAGGAATTCTGACAAAGCTCATTCAACAATTCCAATTCCAAACTCCGTAAGGCAAGATAAATTATCTCAAGGGATTAAATTAAAATCCATGAAAAAAAAAAGGACCTTGGGAATCATTGCCAATATGAAACCATATGATATTTTGAAAGATTTGGATGAAATTAAATCTTCAATTTCAATGAAGCAATTGTTAGCACTCATGCCAAAATGTCATTTTATATTGAATTTCTTGTTAATATGACAAAGGGCTTGTAATAAAAAAATTCATGAAGTTAATTTGAATCCTAATCTGAGTGCACCAACTATTAATATATCCATCAATAGTGTTTTTGTTTCCGGAGTTCAAGTCAATAGGGATTTTAATGTGAATTTAATAATTGCTGACACAATAAAGAATTTGAAATTAGTTCAGTTGTTATCCACAATCTTGGTATTGAAAATGGCTAATCATAGTTGTATAAAGCCTATGGATATTCTTTAGAATATTGATGCTATTCTTGCTAGAATTATATATAAGATTGATTATATTATTTTCCGATTACAAAATTCTATATTATTATATTCAATTTTATTAGGTTGGCCGTGGCTATATCAAGGCAAAGCTAGGAACAATAAGGGCCATAGAATGTTGATAATTAGGAAGGATAGATACAAGATTGTTTTACAAATGTACCCAGTTCAATATCATAGAGAGTTTCAAATTCTAAATTCAGAGGCAACATCTGATGATGAGGGTCAATCTCATGCGGACTATGATGAAGTTACCAATTCAATGCAATTTGGTGATGATCCAATTCACATGGAAAAGCAAGGTGTGTTATATAGATATGGAGGACTTAGAGAATATTTAGTATATCCAAAGATTATAGCAAGTTCTAATCATGCTATCATTAATTAGATGAATAATCTTGTAGTTAATGAAATTAGTATATTGGAACCAGAATTGGATAGTTCCAATTTGTTGGATTATATGAAGGATTCAGAGCAGCAGAGGAAAATCAAATTAGAGGTTATTGTGGAACCTGTGTGCCAATCCATTAATCTGGGTACCAATGAAACATCCCAGATTATGAAAGTATACATTGATATTACGGATATATAGTTGAAAAATTGGAAAGAATTCTTTCTAAGTCATAAATCTGCTTTTGCTTAGTCATATGCCAATTTAAAAGGTATTCTTACCAACGTTTGTAAGCATCAAATTATTTTAGAGGAACATGCTATACTAGTTCGTCAAAGACAACACTGCCTTAATTCAAAATATTTCCTCATGGTAAAAGAAGAAGTGGATAAACTTTTAGATGTTGGCTTTATATATCCAATACTGTATAGCGAATGGATTTAACCAATTATAATAGTACCAAAGAAGAATAGAAAAATCCAAATCTGTCAAGACTTCTATAAATTAAATGCCACTACTAAGAAGGATTATTTTTCTTTACCTTTTAGAAATAGTATATTGGACGTAATAGCCGGATATGAATGTTATTCTTTTTTAGATGGATTTTTGGTTTACAATCAAAATAAAATTACAGCAAAGGATCAATTAAAGACTACTTTTACCACGGATTGGAGCATATTTGCTTATAAAGTGATGCCAATTGGATTATATAATGTCCCGGCCATATTTCAAAGGATAATGATACAAGCATTTCAAGATTATTTATGATTATCAATGAAAATATTTTTAGATGATTTCTGCATATTTAGTATGATAGCTAGCCATTTGGAATGTCATAGTAAATATTTGGATCAATGTAATAAGTACGGGATATCTTTAAACTTTGAGAAGTGTTAATTTGGCATACCTTTGGGAAAGCTTTTGGAATACATTGTTTCCGTGGTTGGTATTGCTACTGACCCAAATAAAATTACTCATATATTAGCCTTATCAAAGCTAGAAACAATGTCAGATGTTTATGGTTTTGTAGGCCATGTCAGCTATTATTGGCGATTTATTGACTCATTTGCAGTCATATATCAGCTTTTAATTAATCTCTTAAAAAAACCACTGTCGGATGAATCTAGTCCAATTTAGACTAAGAAATATATAGTTGTATTCAAGGAATTGAAACAAAAATTGGTGTCTGCACTAGTACTTGTTGTACCATGTTGGACAAAACTATTTCATATTCATGTTGATGCATCTAATATTAATATTGGATTTGTGCTAAACTAGAAAGATAAAAAAAATTTGGATCATTCAATATATTATGCTAGTCAACAATTCGTTGCTGCAGAACAAAATTACATTACAATTGAATGGAAAACCTTGGGCATGATCTACTCTGTACAAAATTTTTGGCATTATTTGCTTAGTTACCTATTTGTATTTCATGTTGATTACAATGCTCTTAAGTATATAGCCAATAAACTTCAATTGAATGGACACATTGCTTGATGAGTGTTATTCCTTCAAGAATTTAATTTTATTATTAATGTCTGACTAGAAAAGAAAGATGCCAATATGGACCATTTATCCCATTTGACCAATATATTGGGAAATGAAGCTATCAATGATACACTTCTTGATGCAAAATTATTTGCCGTGGATGTAATTTCATCAGAATATAATTAATTGATTTAATATTTGACATTCCAGACATTTCCACTTACTTATAGCAAGAAACTTAAGTGCTATTTGATTTTGAAAAGTGCTCCATATACCATAGTAGGTGATACTTTATATAAGCAAAGGAAACATGGAATATTATGCCATTGTATATTTGACACTGAAGTACGTATCATATTGCATGGATGTCAGCTAGATAGTTACAATGGGCACTTTGTCGGTGATAGTACTACTCGAAAAGCTTTAATGGCTAGATATTGGTGGCCAACAATGTTTTCAAATGCATACGAATATGTTCAACGTTGTGATCCTTGTTAGCATATTGATAGACCTACTAGTACTTATGTCATGCCATTAATATCAATTTTGGTATAAGCACCATTTGAAAAATGGGATATTGATTTTATAGGACCAATAATACCAACTTCACAAAATGGACAGAAAAGATATATTTTGGTAGCGATTGATTATATAATAAAATAGGTTGAGGTATTGGCAATAAAAAATGATAATGCCAATATAATAGCCACAATTTTATATGAGAATATTATCACTCACTTTAGATGTTATCTCTTTTTATAACATGCTATTGTTGTCGCCATATTTTATATATCGATTAGTCATATCTCCAAAGAATTGGTTAGTGATCAAAAAACCCATTTTATTAATACTATGATTGCAGCCTTGACGGATAAATATGAGATCAAACATCAAAAACAACCCCATATCATCCTTGGGCCAATGAATAGAGTGAAAAGACCAACAGTATTTTATATAAAGTGTTAAGTAAGACTGTGTCTAGAGCTGGAACGGATTGGAATACAAAATTATTTGCAACTTTGCTAGCATATTGTATGGCATATAAAGTGACTATCAATTCCACCCTATTCCAATTGGTATACGAGCAAGAAACAATATTATCAATTGAATTGGAAGTTTAGAATTTAAAAATTACATTGGATGAATGACTTGGTGACAAAAAATCCCTTCAATATTAGTTAGCACAATTGGATAAATTGGATAAAATTTGGAATATGGCTCTTTTGACTATAGAAGCTATACAACATTGTTGTAAGAGCTATTATGATAGTAAATTACGTCCCAAATCTTTTCTGTCTAATGATCTAGTGCTTCTTTATAATAGCAGATTTCACAATTTTCCAAGAAAATTTTAAGTCCAACGGCATGGACCGTATCAAGTAGTGGAAGCCTTTCCTAATAGTTCAATTCAATTAGAAGATTTGATGGATACTCAATTCATGACACAAATCAACAAAAATTGGTTACGACTTTATTGTACGTAAATCTGGGACAAGATTCAAAAATGGGAGGGAAGAAGATGTACTTATTTATGATAAGATTACATATATTGTAAGTGCATGATGGTTGTTAGCAATCATGGTCAATTTTTACACTATTGTCGCCCACAAGAAAATCAAACGCGAGATTACACACATTGTATTACATTAACGATTGAGACCCAAATAAAAAGATAAGAAATGCAAGACCCTTGAAGAAAAAGTTTTAAACATCATTGCATTTAAAGATTAATATTAGAAAGATATAGAATCAACAAGCTAGCTAAAAATAACATAGCGTGTTTGAAGAAGTCGAGAAGCAAATTGTAATCCACAATGTCGACGAAAGATCAAAGAGAATGATAGGTAAAGTGTTATCAAAAATATGAAATACACTTATTAACTGTCATTCTTAGAAAGCATCACTAACAAGCGGTTCAATGAAGTCGGAAATATGTCGTCCCTCAATGAAAAGAAAGAGGTTTTAAAACGACAAATTTATATGAATTTTTGGAGTAGTAGGATAATTTCCGCCACCAATCGGATAGAATTTATATGAGAATATAAATGTAAAACCACAAACTCATCATCAAGGATGGTTTTGAGTGTAAGATCTCGAGTGATAATCGAGATCATATAAGACTACCCTAAGACACAAGATTACATCTATTAATTCCAGAAGTTTGTTGACGCTTGGGTTATCTATTAATTTTAGATCGGATAGTTATTTTAAAGGTAGCATGTTGTAAATGGAAAAGAATCAAGACTAGAAGGTGATGGAGGCGCTCACACCAGAGTTGATGGAGTGCATGCGGTTTATTCAGAAGTAGCTAGGCTTGAATCGACATACCACATATATATATCCAAATAGTTACTGTTTATTATAATAGGAACATTGGAAGAAATGGTGTTTAATTGGGCAACATTTTTAGCAACCAAAATCCATGTGGAGATAGTAGCAAAGCAAAAGACGAAGAAGTTTGCATCCCTGCTTTACTCCAATTATGTGCACTCGATGATTGTGTACACATTGAGTCAAACATCACCGATAGTGGAGAAAAATATACCCTCTCCAATGCCTCCACAATGTGTTTGGAGTTAGACAGTACCAATAGCTAGCCCAGGCCTTACGGAAGTAATATTGGATCAAATTTTCCAATTACAACTTATAATGAATAAGTTAGAGGGAAATTGAAGGCAACAATTAGAGGTGAGCAAGAAGGAGATAATGAAGAAAAGTTGTTGAATTACAGAACAAGATTGCATTATCAAGAAAAAGGCAGTATCCAAATTGCTATTAGAGTGAATATTAGCGAAGTAATAAAAAGCTTGAGCAAATGACAAAGAACACATTCAACAAATTTTAAATGGCCAAAAGTAAGAATTAATAGAGAATTGCACAATATGGAATTTGGAAAGGAAGATACTGAAGTGTCAATTGTAAGCAGAACGTGAGAAGGCAGTGAAATTGGAATATGAAAAGGTGAAATTGGATGACCAATATATAATTAAAACGGACAAATTATGGGCAAAAATTGGTGCCTTGAAGGTTGAAGTGGCAAAGTTAGAGGATGATTTAGGCAATATCGGTTAGCCATAAGTATCTGTTATGTCAATTTTGACTATTGGTGAATTAGAAGAAAAGATGAAGCAACAAGAGCACCAATTAGAAGTGAAAGATACTAGAATTTTGCAATTGGAGGTTCAAGTTTAGGAATTGAGAGCGGATAAGAAGGATTTATCAATCTAATTGAAGAGTAACCATGTAAATTTATTAGAAGAGGACAAGGATTTAGTGTTAGAACCAGATGCAGAAAAACCTCTTATGGAAAATTCTAGAGCTAACTTCATAAATGAAAATGTTTTTTTATCAATTTTTTGTTTAAGAAGGCATTACACAATTAATAGTGGGACTATGTAAAATAGATAGATAATTTTGGATGATAGAGTAAAGGTTAAAAATTCATAAATTAGATGATTAATCTAATTATTGGTTGATATAGATGGTAACATAGGAAAGTTAGTTGGAAAAGCAATTAAGGCAGGAAAGATGACGGTTGGTATCTCAATTTTTAGTATAAAGAAAATAGAGAAGAAGAAATTAGGGCTTGATTGTGAGAGTCAAGAATCAGGATAAGCTTGGTGCTACTTCTTTCTTTTATTTTTTTTTATGTTAGACTGTAGTGGAGAATCCGGATTATATTTCGATTGATTATACCATGTCAATTGTAAAGTATAGTAATAAAATAAAAAATTCAATATATATATATGGATGAATAAGAAATTATAATTTTTTGATAATTGAGTTCAGTGTGGTGAATTGGCAGCCAAAGATAGAACATATCAATATAGTTTGATTGTAAATGAGAATGTTGTATCATATTGACTGTGAGAGTTGATCGGTGAAAGAAAATATTAGAAGACATGATTTATTTTGAAAGAGGTTCTTAGTGAGAAGTTATTTCCAATAACTAGAATTTGAAGCGGTTGTATGTAGTCTATTGAGACACGACAATATTCCAGGTTATTATTATGAGATTGAAAGAAGACAGCAGATTACAATAAGAGAATTATGGAAGATAGTGTTACGAAGTTTATTCTTGGCTATAGAAGAGTAGAACATATGAAGAAGATGGAATTATGTAGAGCGTTTGCGTGTTCATTGGACTTTGCCATTCAAGAGCGATTAATTGTGTGATCCTAACAATGTGTCTCATGCATTTAGTCTTTCTCTATATTCAAATCTCCCTTTGCAATTTTATTCTAGATAATATTGGTAGAGTAAGTAAAATGACAAACCATAGGCACCTTATCATACTTATGAATAACTACATTGAGTAGGTTAATGTTGGATTGAAAATAAAATAATATGATCTAATTATAGAAGATCTCATCCTACAGATCATTTTAGAAGATCCAATAAGATTATTCTCTTAAATTCTTCTTCTAAAAATAATACCAATGAAGTTGTAGGAGACATTTGGAGAATTAGATTTCTAGATCCTATTATTATAAATATTCCATTAAATATGTATTATGACCATTCAAGCAATGGTCAAAATCTCCAATCTTGAATGATAGTTCAAATTAATTAATGAATATTGCAAGGATTTTTAACATATAACTAAAATCCAAATCAAAACCAATAATTACTATCTTTTTAAGATATTAAATATATCAAGTTTATTATTCTTTTAATCCAACTTAGTAAACCTAGAAAGCAAGAAGATTTTTTTGGATAATGGATATTTATCTTCTTTAATTGTGACCAAAAATATGAGTGCTAAAAAATCAATAAATTTAGCACAACTTGAAGAAGATGAAATATCTATAGATACTTTATAAGAATCATCCAAGTTTATAGAATTGAAAAAAACTATTCAAAAAATAGCTAAAAAATTAGAAGACAAATATCTATATTGGCCTTTTGTCTTTATATACCACTTATTAAATATAACTTCAAAAAATAGCTAAAAAATTAAAAGATTTTTAATCAGCTAATTTAACTTTCAGAAGCATGAGAAAGAAATCTCATGTCTTTTTAGTTATTTATGTAGAAAATAAGATTTTTAGTAGATTTAAATTAATTTTATTAGTATAAAAAATCACCAAGGTAGAATAAAATAGCTTTAAATTGATATTATTACTTTAGAAGTATTATAATAATTTTTAGAATTTATTTAAATTTTATTTAGAATTTATTTAGATTTTATTTAGAATTTATTAGGATTTTTTAGAATAATTTTGAAGACTTTGGTAAAAATAAGTTTTATCACCTTGGGAGCCATTATGAAAAAATGGAACAAGATTTGAAGGCCATGTAAGGTCCCTAGGCTAATTCGGTGTTTTTGAACACCGTGGTGAAGTCAAAAATGCAAAAATATTAGTTCTACTAGTAGAAAATAGAGGACTAGCAGCTAGTATAGTCCTTGTAGGAAGGGAGGTGCACAAGTCCCATATGGGTTGTGGCACCTTGGATGTAGGTAGGAGGATAAGACTAAGGCCTTGTGGCTTCTCTAGGACACCCATATACACTACTTGTGAGCCTTGGTGAGGTTCGAACTCTTGATCTCTTAAGCAAGTTATCCTTGAAGTAAAAATTACCCACTTAATTTTTTAATTTTTTACCTTTTATCTTTGAACTATCATAACTTATTCATAGTAACTTGGATTTACATATTTTTTATATCATTAGAAAGGTAAAGGAATTATCTAGTTAAAAATATATTTTTTATTTTTTATTTTTACTTTTTATTAGATAAAAATATAGTAAACAAATTGTGACTAGTTTTATAGTGTGCAATTACTCAATTGCACATATTTCACTTGTATTGTGTTGTTCTTCTCCTTCATTGTTGTTTATTGCTCTTTATACTTCATATCACAATTTATAAGCAACTCTTAATTGAGGCTACCTTATACTTTGGATTGAGAAGTGAATTTTATCTTCACAGCATTAAAGCTAGACATAAAGTACTTATCCATCAATATCTAAAAATTACACCATAGATCTATTAATCTAATATATGTGATAGAATAAGATTGGATAAAAATTCCAATTAATCATAATAAAAAAAAACTCAAATATATCAAGTTTGGATTCTAATTAGATGAAAAAGAATTAAAAAAATATAAATCGTTGATAATGGAATATTATAATATATTTTTTTGATCTTATAAAGATTTAAAAGATATTCCTTTTAGCATTTGTCAATACACTATTCTAATTCTTTCAAATATCATACTTGTTAGACAAAAATATAAAAGACTCAATCTTAAGATGTAATTTATTGTGATAGCAGAGTTGAAAAGATTTTTTCAATCAAGATTTATAAGACTTATAGAAATTATGGATTAGTTGTTTCATATTGTCTTGGTGAAGAAGAAGGGAAGAAATAAGCTCAGGGTTTGTATGGATTATCAAGATTTGAAGAAGTATACTCAAAAAAACCATTTTCCATTATCTTTTATTACTACTATACTAGATGATGTAGGAAGTTATGACTTATGCAATTTTATAGATAGCTACTTTAGTTATAATCAAATATTAATAATTCTTGAAGGTTAGCACAAGATTGCATTCATATCATGTTGGAAGACTTTTGTATATATAGTCATGTCTTTTGAATTATGCAATGCTCCTTTAGCCTTTCAAAGAATCAAGATCTATGCATTTTTAGACCTTCCTAAAAAACCATGTCAATTTTTATTAATGACTTTAATTATTGATAATCAATAAATAATCACTTTAAAAGCCTTTGTTATGGACATGCTTTAAGTCACCACATTCTAAAACTTTTTGTACTCCTTTAGAACCTTCCATAGTCTTCTAGAATCTTCCATAGTTTTCTAAAATCTTTCAAAATCTTTTAGAACCTTCTTAAATCTTCTAGAATCTTTTAAAATCTTTTTTAATCGTATAGAACCTCTTGTAGCCTTTTAAAATCTTCTAGAATCTTCTTTAGTCTTCTTAAACTTATCTTAATCTTCTAGAAACTTCCAAGATATTTTTAAAAGGTTTAATAGGACATAGGCCTTATAGTATAAATAAGAGGCAAGATCAAGGTACACTTCAATCTTGTCAATACAAGTCTTTGAGCAATCCAAAGTGTTGCCTTGTTTCTTGGTATCAATCTAATCTTTTTTTCTTATCAATGATCTAGTTCTTTGTTCTTATCCATCCATTTCTTTGTTTTTGAAATTATTCTAGTTTTGTAACATTTTTATTCTTTCTTTGCTAACTCAATGTCATATTATGTGTTTTCTTGTTCAGAAATATGCTTGGCACTTGGCTATAGAGGGTGAAGTTGTAGTCTACAAATATTCAAGAAATCTTAATAAGCTTCATTCATATAAAAAGAATATGATTTGAATTTTAATATAAGAGTGCTTAAGTCAATACAAATTGCTTAAAAATATTCTTCTTATTAACTTCAACTATATGCAAAATCCAATTGCTTGATTATTTTTATAATTAAGTAACTAAGATTTCTCTTTGTAAGTCTTAGCTTTAATTAGTGAGCTTAAGTAAGCTATAATTCTTAATTTGATCATCAACTTAGTATAAACTTTTGTACACAAATGTTAGTATTAGTCTTCTATATGCTCATAAAATTTCAGCCCAATCCAATACACAAATTGTAGAAAATCAATCAAAAATTGCGCTGATGTCACTTGGCCATCAACTTGAAAGTTGATGTACATGCTCCAATAGTAATTTCTCCTTTTGCAACTATTAACTTCAATTAAAAATTAATTTATAGTATGAACTTTAAGTCTTCTAATGCTATGCCAAAATTCACTTAGTTTTCATTGATAGATCTCTAGATATTACAAAAATCCTAAACAACCCTAAATTGCCAATTTCTAGTACCTCCTTGTATTAAAGATCAAATAAATTCCAATTGCACTATTAAATTGTTATAATTTTTTACTTAATCTTAGCACATTTAATCATGTACATAGTATCAAATTTTCAATAGTAGATGTCATACCAATTGCACGAAATAGCTAAGAATGCTAGCCCTAATTTTATTACATAAAAATCCAATTTCTAATACAAATCTTGATTTTAGATAATGATTCTTAAGTCCTTCTAAATCCTATAGAAATTAATCTAATGCCTTTGAAACAAGCTTAAAGCTAGCTCTCTAATTCTAATTGCTAATCTTCAAATGACCCCATATTTTGCCCTTGGTCGCCATTTTTATGGCTAGAAGTTAGATTTTGATCCTATCCCATATACAGTCGATCCTTAGATATCAATCCTACCTATACTAAGGATTTTTAAGCTTAACCCTATTCTCAACTTAATTCTAATATCAACCATATCAACTATTTATCTCCTTTATCTTATTTTTATTAACTTATGGCTTTATAAAAGCAATGAAAGAATTCCTACAAACTATAAGGAAAAATTAATAACTAATTTTTATCTATTAGCTATTAAGATAAGAAAACAATCTATAAGACTTTTTAAAAATATTTTTTAAATATCTTAAGTTCCTATTGAACCAAGATAATTGAATATTAAATAAAAATCATTCTTGTTCATATTTTTCACCACATAAACATGTTACAACATGACACTACTATCTTGCGTCCCTAACAATTTGACAAGACTATCTAAGTAATCATATCAAAGCTTTGATGTCTTGATAGAGAGTGGATTACCCCTCTTCTTGATCATATTATTACATTCTAGAGAAGTGCAGATTACTCCCTTCTAAACTGATATGCTTACTTGTTGCAATTTGATCTTTCTTTAGAAAAAGTGGATTATCTTTTTTCTAGGATATATCATTGTATTTTAGAGGTTGCAGATTATCCTCCTCTAAATTAATATTATTTAAAAATATTCCTTTTCAATAAAAAAATATTACACTAATGACCTGTTGATTTTTTCTTTATCAATATAGAAGTAAATCAAGTCATAGAAGGTGCATTCTCACAAATAGAGAATAAAGTGGCAATGTTTGTAGATCTTTGAGGTCTTTTAGATACTATAGAAATAGCATTCTTTTGTAACCCAAAAAAAAAATCACAAATAGAGCAAGTATTTAAAGAAACTAAGCTAGAGATTTATAGTTTGCAACAAGAAATTATACAATTGAAAAAAGTAGGTGGAAGACAAATTATGAACGTAACCTCTCTAAAAGCTCTAAAGGTTGTTATGAAAGAGCCAAAGGCTAGGATGCTTGATAAATTTGATAGAACAAGATCCAACTTTCAAGAGTTTGTGCAACAAGTACAAATTTACTTACAACTATATCCTTCTTATTATCTGGATGGATTCACTCAAGTTGCTTTTATAGGCACCTTTTTATTAAGAAGTGCTTGATCATGGTTTATTCCACTATTAAAAAAGAATTCTCCAATCTTATATAATTTGGAGGTTTTCATGCAAAGATTTATAGTTGCATTTGGAAATAGTGATCAAGAAAGGGTGGCAAAAAGGAAGATTCAAAACCTATGCTAAGGACAACGTTTAGCTGTAATTTATACCATAAAATTTCAACAACTTACTTGTAATCTTCATTGAAATGATAAGGCTTTTATAACTCAATTTTATTATGGCCTAAAAGATAATGTGAAGAATTTATTGATTGCAATGTCAAGAATTAAAAGTTTAGAAGAACTCATATCTCAAGCTATTACTTGTAACAATCACCTATTTGAATTACAATAGGAGAAGCGATCAATTTTCAGCAATACCTATCAAGGTACATTTGCTACATCTTCAAGAGTATTAGAGAAGCCATTAATATATCTTGAATCCATATAAATTGATGCAACTCAATTCAAGCCATTAATACCAACAAAAAAGACTAGACGTTAGCAAGAGAATCTATGTCTATATTGTAAAAGATCTAATTACAATACAACAAACTATCCAAATAAGTCTAGATAAGTCAAGGCATGAGATATAATATTTGAATTTGAGAGGTTGAAAAACAAAGACGTCTAATCATAGTAGGGATCTTGCAGTTGGACACCCCCAAATCTAAAGTATTAGAAAAAAGTCTCTTTCTACCTTTAGATCCAACATCCTGTTTTATACTTCTTATATATATAAGAACTCTAAAACAAGAGATTTTTGTTAAAGTCCTTTTAGATATTGGAGCTTCAATATGCTTTATGGATAAGGATTTTACAACTAAATATAACTTAGTATTTATAAAGAAGATCCATCCCGCACTTGTTAAAATCATTGATAGACAAAACCTTACATCAAGAGATGTTATTGGAGAAATCCAACCATTGGAAATAATACTAGGAGATTAAGTATCACATATTATCTTCAACATCATTTAATATCCAATAAATCCTACTATCATTGGACTCCCTTAGTTTAAATTATATAATCCTCATATTGATTGGAGTTTACAAAAGATTTTTTTAAGATCCAAATATTAAAAGAAGAAACAAGGTGCTACTTCATTTCTTGGAGCTAAAGCATTTATGTAGGTAGCAAAAAAAAAGACTATATTTGCATTATATGCTATTCCAATAAAAGATCCAATAAAGCAACTGAAGCAAGATATTCTTATACAATATCGTGACCTTGAAGACATATTTAAAAAGAAAAAAGCAGACATGTTACCAAAACATTGTCCTTATAATTGTGCAATCAAATTATAAGATGGAGCTCAACCTCTATTTGGTCTAATTATAATCTCTCATAAATAGAGCATATAGCCTTGTAAGAATATATTGATGAAAATCTAGCCAAAAATTTTATTAGACATTCAAAATTACCTACAAGAGTCCCTATCTTACTTGTGAAGAAGAAGGATGGTTCTTTACATATGTGTATTGACTATCAAGGTCTGAACAAGGTAACTATAAAAAATTGCTATTTATTACTATTAATCTCAAGATTATTGAAATAATTAGAATAAATAAAGATCTTTATAAAAATTGATTTAAGAGGTGCCTACAATCTACTCAAGATTAAAAAAAGAGATCAATAGAAGACATAATTTGGTACAAGGTATGGATATTTTGAGTATAATATTATGTCCTTTGGACTTATAAATGCACTTGTAGTCTTTCAACATATAATGAATGGTATCTTACAGAAATACTTAGATGACTTTGTAATCATCTATCTAGATGATATCTTGATCCTTTCTAAGAATAAACAAGAACATGAACATTATATTCGTATGATATTAGAGAAACTATGGTAAAATGGACTGTATGCCAAATTAGAGAAATATTCTTTCCATCAACCATCAATCAAGTTTTTGGGATATATTACTTCTAAAAATAGAATTTCTATAGATCTAAAGAAAATACAAATTGTTATAGAATGGAAACAACCATCATCAATTAGAAATGTACAATGTTTCTTGGAATTAGCAAATTTTTACAGAATCTTTATCAAAGATTATTCCAAGATTGCAGCTCCATTAATACAATTTAAAAGGAAGGAGAAATTTATTTGGAACAAGAAGATTGAACAAGCATTCAAGAAGTTAAAAGAATCTTTTACTTCAACTCATATATTTATCCATGCAGATCCAATAAAATCATTTATTCTAGAAATGGATGCCTCAGATTTTGCAATTAGATTTGTATTCTCTCAAATTGATGATGATGGTCAACTACAGTCAATAACATTTCGCTCTCAAAAATTTTGAGGTACAAAGATCAATTACAAGATCAATGACAAAGAACTATTGGCAATTGTTGATGCTTTTGAAGAGTGGCACCATTTATTAGAAGGGGCTCAAAACAAGATCATGGTATATACTGACCACAAAAATTTAGAATATTTTATGAGTGCTTGATTTTTGAATTGCCGACAAGCACAATGGAACATGTCATTATCTTGGTTCAATTTTGTGATTATATATCATCCAAAAAAACTTTAAGAGAAACCAGATGCCATTTCTTGATGATTATATCTTGTGCCAAGAATAAGAGACATTATACTAGATCAACAAAAATCAGTCATATTGAAGCCATTCAATTTGTATTTGAAGACATTGACAATATCTATCTATATAGATACAGCTCTTATGACAAAAATCCAAAGAATAATGAAGACAAATCCATTCGTAGAGAATATTCAACAATGTTCAAAAAATACACATGTAGGAGAAAATAATAATTTCAAGTTTGACGATGGATTGTTATATTTTAAGGATCTCTTGTATGTTCTTTGAGGCCCTATAAGACTTCAAATTCTTCAAGCACAACATGACCTTCTAACAGCTAGATATTTTGGCTTCAATAAGACCTTGGAATTAATATCAAGAGACTATTGGTGGCCTCAAATATAGAAATTGGTGAAAAAATTCATCTAATCAAAGAAAATTTGTGCCCGAGCAAAGGTCCTAAGATACCAACCATATAGACTTCTCCAACCACTTCCAGTTTCTAAGGGCCCATAGTAATTGTTATCTATGAATTTCATTATAGATCTTTTGATTTTAAATGGAAAAGACTCAATTTTTATAATGGTAGACTATCTTACCAAGATGGCACATTTCATCTTGTAAAAGAAGATTATTTTTAGAGAAGAAATGGCTAAGCTTTTTATTCATAATATTTATCAAATATATGGCCTTTTAAATGACATCATTTCAAATTAAAGACCACAATTTGTATCAAATTTTTGGAGAGGACTATTTCAACTTTTGAGGGTCAAAATTAATATTTTATTAACTTATTATTTTCAAATCAATGGTCAAATAGAATGAGTGAATCAAATCTTAGAATAATATCTTTATTGCAGTATAAATTACTAACAAGATAATTAGATGGACCTCCTACCATTGACCAAGTTTGCATATAATAATAACAAACATTCTTTGATGAAGCAAAATCCATTCTTTTCAAATTATGGATACCACTCTAAAGTGAATCCATTCTAAATTGAAGATACAAGAAGCCTTGTTGCAGAAAATCAAGTTACCTACTTAAAATCCATCCATGAAGAATCAAAGTTCCAACTGCAAATGGCTCAAGATTGATATAAAGACTATGTAGATATTTATTGCAAGAACCAATTAAAGTTCAAGGTAGGAGATTGTATTTGGCTACTTCGGTAAAATATACAAACAAATCAATTATCACAAAAATTAGACTATCAAAGACTTAGATTATTTATAATTCTACACCAAGTAAATCTAATAAGTTTCCATCTTGAACTACCAAGTAGTATGCATATTCATCCAGCCTTCCATATCTCACTTTTAGAAACCTATTATAAATCAAGTATTATTGAAAGAATTCTTCTACTACCAACCCTAGTTGAAGTCAATCAAGAGCTGGAATATGAAGTAGATGAAATATTAGATTTGCATATAAGACATAAACAATTAAAAAATTTTATTCATTAAAAGGATTATAGAGTTAGTGAAAGAACATGAAAATCTTCAAATAATCTTAAGAATACACCTAAGAAAGTTTACAAATTTTATCAACGATATCCTAAAAAACCTAGATTCAATTATCATTGGAGATTTTGTGGACACCAACATCTCTTGGCTTCTAAATGATGCTTTTCAATCAATGGCAAAAGATCAATATAAAAGGAAGAGAGCCATGCCAAGATCTTCACTTATATATAATCATTTTATCTAAAGATAAAATATATCTTACTAAAAGTTTATTGATTATCATATCAAATCTTTGCGTTTCAAAGGAATTGTAAGAATAAGAATAAGAAGATTCTTCTACCACCTCAAGCAACTGAAAAACTATTACAACTTTTACAATCTACTAGATTTGAAGAACATGAAGAAGGTTAAAAAGAAATATTCTAATATCAAGTAAAGCCATATTTGGAGTCTTTGAAAATACGACTTTATGACAAAAATCTTAATTTAAATGCTTGAGCTTTTTTAATGCTCCTTGAAATTGAAAGAATAACTCCAGGTGGATCAAAAATTATATTTGGAAGATGTTTTGAAGGTTGCAATAAAGAGTAGATTCTTGAATGGAATATTGATATAATAGAAGTTATATTTGGAGATCATTGATGCTACCTCAAGGGTCTTGTTGAATTGATAATCAACAAACAAAAGACAAAATATGTTGTTTTTCTACTCCGATGAATTTTAGATTTCTTGCATATGTAATTTGATCATCAAATCACTTTGATTCCTCGTAGAACTTGTCGCTAAAAGAAGAGGTGATGTCACAGACATATTTTAAGTCACCACATTCTAAAACTTTTTGTAGTCCTTTAAAACCTTCTATAGTCTTTTAAAATCTTCTATAGTTTTTTAGAATCTTTCAAAACCTTCTAGAACCTTCTTTAGTCTTCTAAAATCTTTTATAGTCTTTTAAAATCTTCTAGAACTTTCTTCAATCTTCTAAAATCTCTTGTAGCTTTTTAAAATCTTCTAAAATCTTCTTTAGTCTTCTTGAACTTATCTTAGTCTTCTAGAATCTTCCTCAGTCTTCTAAAATCTTCTAAGATATTCTTAGAAAGTTCAATAGAATATAGGCCTTGTGGTATAAATAAGAGACAAGACCAAGATGCATCTCAATCTTATCAACACAAGTCTTGGAGCAATTCAAAGTGTTGCCTTATTTTTTGATATCAATCTAGTCTCTTGTTCTTCTCAATTATCTAGTTCTTTGTTCTTATCCATCCAATTCTTTATTCTTAAAGTTATTATAGTTCTGTAATCTTTTCTTTGTTTCTTTGCTAATCCACTATATTGTATCCTTGACAACCTTCAATTGTGCTTTCAACATTGTAAAAAATAAGAATTTTTTTCAACTCAAGGAAAGTTTATCTAACAATCAAAAAAAAAAATTTATTTGGATTATATCATTTAAAAAAAAAAAAAAAAAAAAAAAAAAAAAAAAATAATCTTAAAAAAATTGAAATACTACAAATCTATCAGTTCCAAATGGAATAAAAGATATTTAAAAGATTTTGAGGCACATGGATTGGTATCATGACTTGATTAAATCATATTCTACTTATGTCTTATTATTGACTAATTTATTGAAAAAAAACCACCAAATTTGAATGGACTTCTAAATATTAAGTTGATTTTGATGTAATTAAATTCAAATTGCTATCTTATCCTTATTTACTACCACCAAACTAAAATCAATTTTTTTATATCTATTGTAATACCTTTGAATTTGTAGTAGGTAGTACCTTATGTCAACTGAATGATTAGGGTGTGATTCATCTTATTGCCTTTGCTAATAAATAATTGACGATTAATGAATAGAACTATATAACTACAAAATGGGAATATTTAGCTATGAATTTTGATGAACAAAGTCATCTTCTTTATAAATCATATGGCTTTTAGATATATTATAAATAAACCATATTTAAATGGTAGATTGATAAGATAGATGTTACTTTTAGTAGAATTTGATTATATAATATAATACAAATCAAAGAAATAATACAAACAAGCCAATCATCTTTTATGATTATCTAAATCTATAAGGATCAATGATATAGATGATGAACTTTCTAATGCCTATTTATTTGATATTATGGTGGCACCTATATGATATGAACATATTGCTAAATTTTTGAATACTTAACAATTACCTAATATCTTATCAAAAAAATAAATGACAAAAGATTAAAATAAAAAGTATTCATTTTTCTCTTATACTATCAAGGAATTGACGGGATTGTAAGACATTATCTTACTTATGAAGAAGTACCACTTGTATTAAAAGCTTATCACTCAAGTGCTTATTGTGGATACTTTTTTAATCAATTAATAACTCAAAAAATCCTTAAAATAGACTATTTTTGGCTTATAATATTTACCAATTTAGAATCATTTGTACAAACTTATGATGCTTGTTAAAGATATGCACACAACAATTTAAATCTTACATGCTTTTAAATCCTTCACTTCCACTTATTCTATTTGAAAAGTGAAATAAAGACTATATTAGATCTATTTATCTTATATCTTCATGTCAAATGCAATATATTATTATAATTATAAAATATTTGATCAAGTAGATAGAATCAAAAATTGTCAAGAAAATTGATGATAAATAAACTATCATATTTTTATATGAAAATATTATAGCTTATTTTGGTCATCCAAAAATCCTTGTGAGTGACAATGGTTCTTATTTTTTAAATAAAACCATTAAAAAAATGACCACATTGTTTACCATCAACTATATGAAGACAATCTATTATCATCTTCAAACAAATAGTCTTATAGAAAGTATCATAGACGTAGAATATAGACTGGAAGTCTAAACAAGAAATTCAAGACGAACTGGCAAGAACTAGATTAATCAAATGGGTACAAGAACAACACCAAAGAGGTGAACTAGAGCTCTAAGAAATGTGTTGTTGAGATTGAAGAACTCTTCAGCCTCGACTCCAATATATATTCCTACCTACGAAGCTTTTCTAGCAACTTCCACCAACTAGAATGCTTCTCAAGCAAATTCTACCAACGAGGAAGCTTCTTAAGCAACTTCTATCTACTTGAAAGATGTTAGAAGATTTTGGGAGGTTTTAGAGAGTTCTAAGAATCTTTTAGAATATTCTAAAATATTCTGATAAGTATGTCCTTGACATCACTTCCTCCTCTAGCTTTGAAGTCTCTAAGAAGCCATTTGAAATATTTGCTTACAAATATAGAAAATCAAAGATTAGGCGCATAGTCTCTACAATATATTCTAACTGTCGTTCATGAGGCAAATGATTCATGGATCCTTGTAGCCATCGTCAATGACCAATACCTTCCACTTGACACCATGCCTAAACTTTTGTGTTTTCATTGTGGAAACGGCCTCAAAATATTGTTTCGCCACTACCTTCATGAGTTGGTTCAGCTTCAAAGACAATCACAAGTGACCTGCTACTTGATATTCTTTGACGTCTTCTTGGCTCTTTTAATTCTTTATCTCGAGGTCGACGCCGTGAGCTACTTGATTGAGATGGCATCACTAGAGTAGTATCTTCATTCCCACTACGCATATCTAAATACACTCTGAGATTATATATCTTGAAACTACAAGAAAATAAAACGCAATAAGTTATATTTCAATTAGATTTGAATCCTGTTTATACATTCTTTTAGAAAAGGCTTCATCTTCAGGTTTCGTCAGTGGCTGACTTTTGATTTATCAAAATATCGTCGATGAAATTCTTGTATCTTTTGCAACGCATTTGTTACATTTTCTATTGGCTTCCAAGTTTGCTCGTTTATATCATAGCCACGTTATTGAATTAAATATTCCAACTTCTTTCATCTCTGTTGTGAATCAAGGACTTGTTCCACCTCATATCCTACGTGGTCCTTGATTTCAACACAAGGTGGTGGTGGCTGTATTTGTCCTAATAAAGTTAATTCGCTATAAGCTTCTAGAAGAGAAACATGAAAGACTGGATGTACCTTCATGGATGTACCTTCATGGATGTGGGTAATTTCAGCCAATAAGCCATCAGATTGATTTGCTTCCAAATGTAAAATGGTCCCAACCTTCTATAATCTAACTTATCGCAAGGTCGAGTGGTCTTGATATTTTGTCGCAATAGCCAAATCTTATCTCCAATTTAAAAAGTAAGGGAATCCTTTCAAAAAATTTCTGCAAAAACTTTGTACAAGTCTTAAGCTACCTGTAATTGAAGCTTCAAGGTGGTCTGGATCTCCCTTCAATGCTTTGCAAGATCTTCAGCTGTTGGATTTTTATCTTTGGATTTATCTAACAAATCAAGTTTTGGATGATATCCAAAATTTGTAAAGAAAGGTGTTTGTTGGTTTGAGGCATGGACCGAATTATTGTATACAAACTCCGCCAACGGTAGATATGTAGTCCAATCATTTTATTAATAGTGAATCGCACATCATAGGTATTATTCTAAGACTTGATTAATTTGCTCTGTTTGACCATCGGTTTGAGGATAGAAGGTAGAAAAGAATTTGATATCTACTTTCAATATGTCAAAAAGTGACCTCCAAAACTTTGATATAAATTGAGGCCCTCAGTCTGAAATAATATCATGCGATAAATCATGATACCGATATATATTGTGAATAAACAATCTTGTTGTTTCTTCACCAGAAGTTGTTTCTTTGTATGGAACAAAATGTGTCATCTTTGTAAACCGATCTACCACTACATAAATAGCATCAAATGTTGCAGAAGGTGGCAAATCTATGATGAAGTCCATTGATACTGAAGACCATGGTCGCTTTGGAATTGGCAGAGGTTGTAAAAGCCCATAAAGGCAATGTCAAGGATTCTTTGATCTTGAACAAAGGTCACATGATAGCTTCTACATTTGGAGCCACCAAAAGTCTCGAAAAATAAGCTCCATTGTTTTGTTGAATCCAAAGTGACCTACGACCGGGAAGTCATGTCGAGATTGAAAAATACGAAGTCAAATTGGTCCTTCCGATGTTGTGATGAGAATCTTAGCCCTAAAAAATACTAGGTCTTGTTTTTCTCTAGTTTCTCAAGTGCAAGATGAGATTCAAAAAGTTCATAAAATTGAAGAATTTACATAAAAACATACTTTATTAATTCTAACATATTCTGCCTTTAGAAACCCGCCCTCAATTTTGCTCATAAATCTTAGAATATCATATCAATTGAAGCAAAATTTGGACACAAGGTACTTAAGGAAGTAAGAAAGCAAACCCCATAAACCTTTTGATTATAGCTCATGTGGTTAGAGAGAACCATGTTGTCAAAATAATCCCTCCATGCTGCCTTTGATTCTGGACCCCCTTTGCTTCACACCTTCATTGCTCATCATTAAAGAAGACCTAAGTGCTGAAATTTGGTAGGCTTATAGCTTATCTCATGTTGTAAACACCCTCCAAATATTGCTCCAAAAGTCTTCTCCAAACTTGAGTTATAGATTCCATCCTTCTTCTTTAATTTTGCCTTCTAACAACTCTAGATCCGACCACAATTTTCCTTATAACTCCTCGAATATACCTCTAGTAGCAATCAATTTTTTACACAACTTAACAGACTAATATATCTACAAATCCCAATAAATTTTACTCAAAATACTACTTTGATCACAAAGTTATGCTCCCTCAAACTTCACTAATTTGGAGATAGAC